>QAXH01006616.1:7249-28816 GCA_004335635.1 Chloromonas sp. AAM2 | reverse complement strand
GGGGCAAGGCCCAGCCATGCAAATGTCATGGCCGCCAGCACCCGCCACACCGTTCACCGATATACCCCAAAAGGTATCCTTGTGACGATTCTCCCAGGGCAGCGCCCAGAGGTCCTCTAAAGTAGCGAGAAAGCGTAGCCGCTCCTCCTCCCTGTCGCGAGTAACGTCCCAGGCAGTCTCGCAGTGAGGCTGACGATTCCGCACTTTCCGTGTCGAAGGTCGGATGGCCGAGCTGGTCTAAGGCGCTAGCTTCAGGTCCTGTGGATCCAGAGACTGCTAGTCCGCAAGGGCGTAGGTTCGAATCCTGCTCCGATCATGGCAGCCGCACAGAATGGCTGATGAGCCACAGCGCAAACCTTTTGCCCTGCTCCACTGTGCGGCTAATGTCAGGAAGCAGCAGAAGCGAATACGTCGATGGTCAGTGCGCTGCTTGCCGCGGAAGAGCGACGATCACGCGACAGTCAAGGGTGATAGCACATGGTATGCTTTGTGCTACAGGCATGGTGTGGAGTGGCTTCCGGCCAAGTGATGACATGAACCGTTTCTCCTACTCCATTCCTTCTAACATGTGAGTGATGTGCATGAGTCGTACGTGAGGCCGTCTGTATATGCCACACACTCACGCAATCATAGCATCATCCATGTGTATGTCCACAAAATTCGTTGTGTCTTCCAGTAGCAAAACCAAGGCCTGTGATGGCTGTTCTACCCCTCGTTCTAGCTGTCAACACGCTCTGTTCTGACGTAGCGCTGCTCTGTTCATGTATAGCGCCTGTAAGTATGTGACAGGAGCGCTGAATAAACTCGTACGCAACCATGCTCATCATGCCACTCCAGCTGCCTGTTGATTCAAAACGTGTGCAGGTACGTAGCAGGAGCGTTGGAGCGGATTTCCTACATCAACACTCACGTGTGGCGTGACCCCCAGATAGCCAATCTGACCCTGACCCTTGCCAAGGGCATGCGGGCGGGCATTGAAAAGTGGGGCCTGGTGCCTGTGCCGGGCAAGCCTGATCAGAAGATGTACGCTTATGAGGTGCGCTGCATGCTGTGAGGGGCCAGACACTCACACAGGAGCGGGCGGGTCAGCCCCTGCTGATGCCGTATAGCTAGATAATGGCTTTCTCCGCAAAGCCAAGCAGGTTGGGATGGGGTTCACATAGGGAGGTTAGGTCAGGCTGTGCTAGTAGAGTGAAGCCGGCAACAGAGACTGCAGCGTGGCGTACAGCAAAACTAGGTGCATGCCTTGAGGTGCATGCGTGCGGCAGGCCAGGCCCCCACGCCATGGGCAAGCAGAAGCACCTCAAGTTTATGTCTGCAAGGAGCAGAAACGCCTTGTAGTGTAAGACATTACATTGTGCCTGCAACTGACCTACAGCAGATACTCACGCCAGACAAGCCGTGATCACAGGATACGGGTTTGGATGGGCTCCATGCGATGCCCTACCCCGACCAAGGAAGGACAAAACCAGGCAAAAAACGCGAAAAACCAGAGGCTGAAGGAATGCAGGCAACAAACCGTTTTGGTCTTCTTGTGCCTTGGCCAATGACGGGTGTAAGTGTGATCATCACGAGTGACTATATGATGATGCAAAGATGCTGCAGGTCAGCCCAACCTGCCTGTTTGAGGTGCAATATCTGCCTGATTTATATCTTTTTGTTTCAGGTGGACGGTCTGGGCAATGTTTTTAAGGACTTTGACGACCCCAACCTTCCATCTCTCCTGGCCATACCCCTGCTGGGATACCAAGGATACGATGAACAGGTGAGGAAGGAGGGGTGGGTTGCTATGTATGAGTATGTGGCGACGAATGTGACAGGATGTGGAGTGTGACCAAACCCAGGATTGGACCACACTCAATTCACATTCAAATTGATGATTTTCACCGCGATCCTGTCACCTTTCCAGATTGCTATTCAGAGTTGCCTTGTTGCCTGGAACGTGCACGAGTTTGCGTGGCATCGGGGCTGGCGATCACGTGATGCTGAGTGTGGCAGGCATGGGATGTTTTGTCCTCAACCTTACACATAGATTCCCTGGTGTAAATACATATATATATACATAGATTGTCTCAAGCCTGGCTTGAGCCTGCCTGAGCCCTGCCTTATATCTCCAGCCCTATCTGACCCTACCCACCTCACCCAATCCTACCTGCCCCCATGTACTGCTTTCAGACCTACCTGAACACACGGGCCCGTATCCTCAGCCCGGCCAATGCTTACTACTTCTCGGGCAGTCAGCTCAAGGGCATGGGCTCGCCGCATACACCTACTAACTATATATGGTGAGCCAGCAGTGGGTGGGTAAAGCGTGAGAAATAGGTTGTATGGGTGTGATTGAGATGGGAGTCTGCCGTTGCTTGTTAGGGCCAGCAAGGAAACAAGAGAGACAGAGAAACACACGGCTGCCGGGTAAGCCAAAGAGGAGCTTGAGACAAAGCGCAACATGCAAGGCAACCGACCCAGCTACCCCTCCTCCGCACCCCGGGCCAGCAACCAGAGGCCAGAGACAGGCAGACAGGCGGCAGTTTTCGTGCAAACACAGCATGGCCAACAGCACGCCGCCGGCCCCCCCCGCCTGATGGAATCTCATGAAGCAGCAGGCACCTTCAAAACAAGAGAGAGAGATGTAACCTCAGGAGAAACACAGAGACAAAGCAACAAGCAAAGTCAAACCATGCCGACCCAACAACCACGCCTCAAGAACCCTTGTGTTTCCAGGACCAGCCGTCCAAGGTTGCGCTACTCCTCCGCTTGAGTAGGTGATGATTTGTGGTTGTGCGTGTCGATTTGCGCTCGTGGTCTAGGGGTTAGGATCCAACCCTTCCAAGGTTGGGGCCCGGGTTCGAGTCCCGGCGTGCGCAGGAACCGGTGCTGCCGGTAGATTGTCACCATTTTGTATTGCACCATTATGCACAGCGCTGTGCATGGCGTTGCGTCTTGAAGCCACTGCCTCTCACGCGAAGTACGGTTTGTGCACGCGTGAAGATTGCAACCTGGTGCATGTATGATTTCTCCGAGCAGGCTGGTCGTACTGTTTCTCACTCGTGAAAACTGCAATTACTGGGGACACGGGCATGGGGCGCGGATCTCATACTCCCAGTCCGGTGTCAAAGGTAGAACGTTCCCCTCAACAATTCTGTCGTCGTGGCTCGACAAGGTGGCCCGAGCTACTAGTTAGGCAACTGTCAGGGGGCTGAGGAATGTGCGACTGCTGGGGTCGTTCCGAGGCTGGGAGGACACCAAACGTATGCAGTGAAACAACTGATTGATCTAGGTGCTCGATGCACAGCACGCGACCTTCAACGCCTGGGCGCTGGACGCAGTGTGAAGGGCATGTGAAGCATGTCTGGGGGCATCTTGAGTCAGTTCCTGAATGCCAGTGCGTTGTTGTTGAACAAGCGCTGAGTGTCACCTGACATACTTTGTGGCAGGATGCGTTCTCTATCGGGCTCATGCGTAGTTCCGATTTCTTGTGTTTCCTGCAGGCCTCTGGCTACCGTTGTACAAGCCCTCACCAGCAAGGACCCGGACGAACAAGCAGCCCTGCTCCAGGTGCGAGTGTGATGGGACTGTGACAAAGGATGTGGATGGAACTATGAGAAAGGATGTGGATGGAACTGAGAAAAAGGATTTGCAAGAAGGCAAGTCTGAATGGTCGAGGTCTGATGGTGGAGTAACATGATGAGAACAGACTGGTAACAGATCCTATCACTCAGCGTTGTAAGGTATGCAGCCTGCTGTATCATCCTTGCTTGGCTGTCTTGCTCAGGTTAGGTCAGTGCCCTCCTGTTCCATGGCATGTGACGGCTTGTCCGGTGTCCACCAGACAACGGACTTGCATTATCAAAACCACGTAACGGACTTACATTATCAAGTCCACGTAACGGATAGGGTCGAATGCTATGTCTCCTTCTGCATGTACAGCGTGCACAACGCAGCTGCACAGCCAAGCAGAATTGTGTGTACGTCACAATGCCACCCTTGTAACTAACTGCATGATGTATGGCACATGTGCTGCTGTTGACATGTCGCCAGCGAGCCCATGCACAGATATACGGTACCGGCCTTCACAAAAGAGACGCAGTGCATGCATGACGTTGTAGCGTCCTGTCGCTTTCTTCGCAGGACCTGCTCCAGATGTCAGCGCAGAACGGGCTGGTGCATGAGAGCGTGCATGTAGACGACCCGCATCGATTTACAAGGTACGTTGGTCGGTTGGTCGGTTGGTTGGTTGCAACTGCATTTCAGTGCATACTTTCTTCTGTCTTCTCTCTTTCCAGGCGCTTCACCATTCATTTCTTGACATGCGTTTCTATGTAATGATTTCCCCGCAGGCCTGAGTTCGGTTGGGCCAACGCCATGACAGTTGTGGCTGTGGAGCAGCTGCTGGGGATCGACTGCGATGGCGCTGCCGAGCAGCTGAGGCTGGAGGTGTGTGGCGGGTGCGGTGGCTGTGCATGTGTTTTCACATGGGTCATGAATGCGTACCTGCCCAAGATGCCAGGTTGTGCTACGTCAGCCTTCTGGCGAGAAGTCACATGTCTGCCTTGTGATGCTGTAGAGTTGAGTGCTGGGAGGTACTGTCACGAACACACGTTGAGTGCTGGGAGATCCTACTACATTATTGTTGGATGACAACAGTCACGGACAACCTGTCTCGTGCGACAATTAAGGCAATTATGGATGAGTGTGAGGCATCATGCAGGGAGGCCACTGGATTTATTTACTTACAGTTACTTACCGTAGCTTTGTCAACACACAAATACCCCAGAAATGGCATCGACTCGATCAAAGCAAAGGCTGAGTGTGCCATGTGTTGGCCATGTCGGCCTCACACATGGCCGCTATGTCTCGTCCTTGGCACGGCAAACAGATCCAGGGCAATGCCACTATCAAAGTGATTTGAGCCATCATCAACCTGATCATAACCTTTTCATGCCCACAGGCAATCGCCGCAAGGGAGGCCAAGCAAGTCCAGGGAACAGCCAACGGAGGGAAGGACTTGCCCTACTACTACGAATTGCTCTCAGCACAGGTCAACCAGAGACCGTAAGCCAACTGATAACACCGGGCTCGGATGGAATTCCCTTAGGACTCCAAGCTCCTTACACAGTGGAAAGCTTGCGCAGCAGTACATAGGCTGGCCGGCAGGTGGAGAGGCTTATGTGGCAGGGTACACCCGTCGCTAAAGCCAATGCACTTCGCTCTTTCAGGCTCGATAAGTCAGTCTAATCCATCTTCTTGACCCACGACAAGTTGGGATTCGTAGCCTTTGTGTACTGCCTACCCAGTAGTATGCGCTAGCCGGAGGAGCGTGCAGCCGTGCACTGCTTGAAACCCTGCTCCAGCACCGGGCAACCTGCCTTGTCTGCCGCAAAGCATGGGTAGCAGTGGACAGATTGGCCTGCACAGGTTGGTGAAGAGGTTGACTCCGCTGCGTACACCCTGTGTTTAAAGCCAAATCAGTGCGCATTCTCAGACAGCTTATGATCGCGTGCTTAGCCCCATCTTCTTGACCCACGTGGCGTTAACCCTTGAGTCGTTTTTGTATTGCCCACCCAGTTTTGTGCCTTGTCTGAGCAATTGCACCTGTGCGCCAGGCTCTGGATCCTTGCGGTATCTGGTGCCGGGTCTCAGCGGCACGGGGAATCGCAATAGGCGTGCGTGAGGGGTGGACTTGTGCGAGCGGACCAGTAGGGTAGAATGATAGTCTATGAATGACCTGGTTATCAACCTAGGTACCAAGGCAGGCCATTGCTGGTAGTTGGGCGTGCGCTGTGGCACACACATGTGCGGGGTAGTGCGTGCGTCATTTTTGCAATGCTTTCCATTCATCCTGTATGATTCAGTGTGCAATGAAGCCGGGAACTTATTGCCCTGATCAGGTTCTCAGATGGCCTTCGTCCCTGCGGGCGTGCGCCATCCCGCAGAGTCCATTCCTGAACCATGTGGCATGCCAAGCTTCTATTGCTAAAGCAACATGGCATATGGAGCTTGCGCACAGATCAGATTGAACATGACGACGATAAAACCCAGGTAAAGCCAGCCCGGGGAAGTCCTTGAAGGTAACATGGGGATCATGTACATAGTATCTATCGGAGTCACGGTAGGGGGTTCACACGTGTCCAGCGCAAACGCTAGACATGGAGGGCTGAGGTCCGGAGTAGGCCTCTGCACAAGAGTGAACAATCGCCTTCAAAGGAAGAAAGTGCAAATATGACGGGCCCTGCCACGCAGCGTGACTCTCTCTAGCTGTCTGCCAAAAGCCTGATAGACCTGCAGAAGCTGTGGTAAGCGTTACAAGCCTGGAATCACAACAAAGGCTAAGGGATGCCTGGCGGGCAGTGGAAGGTGATCCAGAGGACTTGATGCCTCAAACCATCCTTCAAACAATTAACCACAAACGTTCAATGTTGCCATTGCTTGATTTGCACGCCTCTGGCATGTGCACATGCTGAAAAGAGCCTAGTGCCTCAACTCGCAGACCCAGCATCCAGCACCAGACGTTCAAAGTTATTCCATGCCTTGGAGTTATGCACACCGTGCGAAGCAAGTCCGGGTTACGTGCATATGTGCACGCTGTGCCCCCCCTCTGATTCCACATGCCCTGTTGAGTGCCATGTTCCTGCCATGCCCATGCCTAACCCCTACCTGACAAGACAAGCGGACAAGAACCCCTACATGGACAAGAAAGTAAACGAGTACATGCACAAGAACACCTGTCAGAAAGCTGGTCAGCGTGCAGGTGGCAAGAAAAAAAGCAAACCCAGAACTGGCAAACTTTGTTTTACGCTCCCTTGACGTGTGCCAAAAACGAGCCAAAGCTGTGTTGGCTACTACTGCGGCAGCAGGCAGCGGCCCGGTGAAACGCTGGCCAGGGGTAGCTGGTTAGCCCAAAGATACCAGCGCCCAAAACTCATAGCATCTAGGCTGCTTGGCCTTAAAAACCTCCCTGACCTCCAGCTGCAGCCATGGTGGCCTGCACAAGCTGCTTCCACCCCTGCTGCCATTGCATCCGATTGCTGCATTTTCATCACTGCATCAGCTTGTTGAGCTGCTTGCGCCATCCCCCAATTCAATGGCGGCGGCTTGCTAGCTGCCTCGAGTTCCAGCTAGCGTGGGCGGCAGCGGCTGATTAGACTAGTTGACATTAAACGCCTCCACTGCTACAACTCACCTGGTGGGTTGCAGTACGGCAGGAGCGTTTCGTGTACCAGGAAAGCTGCAAGTTGACTTCTCAGTACGTAACTGCACCGAGAGGTTACATGCATTCAGCTCAGTTTCCAATCAGCAACATGACTTGAGCGATCCTCAAGCACGTTCATTCTGCCTCTTGAATCTCAAGACTTGAAGTTGGGCAGAATTTCAAAACGAGCCAACAGCAAGCCTGCCCTTCCATGCAGATCACAGATCGTTGTGGAAGCGCACACTTGTGATCCTTTTCATCTCCCATTTCCTCATAGCATGCCTTACAAATCATACATCTCTCACTCTCAGTCATAACGAACACACTCTGTAATTGGTTTCATGCGCACACCTCTCTCACTTGGTTCTCCACAATCCTCTCGTTCTGCCAAGACATTTAAGGTATTCCCGTTCACATTCCACTTTCACACAGCGAGACCGTATCCCCCCACATCCTACTGTTGTTGCCTGCATGCTGAAATGAAAAAAAATGCTTGTGTTGCAGCGCTGCTGCAGCGCTCAAGGTCTAGTGATCAGGTGCACCTTGGGTGTGGGTGATTGAACCAAGCCCAAGAGCCAACAAAAGTGAAGCATTGCGTCTTGGCTGTCTCTGGGACAGGCCAAGTCAGCTATGCTGTGAAACCGGTGTCAGGAGGTAAGTGTTGAGGCTGTTAACTTCAGAGCTCATCCTTTGCCTGTGCGGCTTCCTCTTCTGTGTCTTCCGCTGTCTCCTCTGCTGCCTCGTCAGCGTCCTGCACAAGGAAAGAGGCAGAGCCTGGTGTGTTTGTGTCTAGTGTGCGGGCATCAGTTAACAAGCTCCAGCAAATTGTAAATCCGTTCATTGATTTGACTTGTCTCCGTCGTACAGTTTGCATCAACGTCAAGGCACCGGCAATGGTCTCGCAAGCTGTTAACACGGTTGCTCACGCTTGCTTGAAGACATGTAGGATCACACGTGGTGGCAACAGTCAGTAGTAAAATCGGGCAAAGCCCTTGTGCTGAGGGATGCCGCAATCGGACGGGTGTTTGATCAGAATGAAGCAGTGCTTTATACAGCCAGGTGTGTCATCTTTCTGTCCTTGACTTCTCATTACATAAACCCTTCTGCTGCTCACCTCTGGTGCATCTCCCTCTACGGTGGCGTCTTGAGGCACCTTGAGCGCCGAGGCAATCATCACCTGCATCACACAGCATTGACCTGTAGGTTACCTAATTTGCTTCACCCCTTGCCCCTGCTGAGCAGTCGTCCCCGGAATGAGTGATGTAAACAACAACAACAACAACAACAACATGGCCTGCCCCCCGCACACAAACTCATACACTCAAACACACTCAGCGTAGAATGCTCAATCCGTGAATGCGCCTAGACCAGGCTGTGTTCTGCCCAGTCATAGAACCAAGCCTTTGACGACGACTTAGTCTGCCTGCATCCAACATGCTGTCTCAAACCCTGCTTCAAGCCCTCTCCCCCCCACCCAGTCTGCATGTCCCTCCCTCATGTTCATGCACACACCCAGTTGCTCACCTGCATGCGTGAGGTGATAGCCTTGGGGTCGCTGGGCACATAGCCGCTCTCCAGCACCGCGCTGTCGTACAGCAGCTTGGCCAGCATGTCGATGGCCGAGCTCGTGTCGTCCTCGGCAGCAGCCACTGCGTCCTTCAGCCCCCGGATGATGGGGTGCCTGGAGGGTGGGACAGAGTAGAGAAGGGTTACAGCAGGGGCAAAGGTTTTTTGAGGTTTGAATTTGTAAGTGTGAACACACTGAACCCTCTGACGCAGCCGAGGTGTGGCTCTGTGACTGCTGTCTAACAAGCCGGAGTCAAGGGATGGGGTGGTATATTTTTGCAGTGTCAGGTTGAACTGACGGGGTGTGCACAGGTGTGCTGATTTCAGAGCATGTCCGGAGGACAATCATTGCCCTGGCTATAGCGCGCAACTGTGTTATTACACGCATCTGTGGACGAATTCAGAGCACTGCACGGAGGTGGGTGAACCAGGGCCCGTGCTCACCTAGGGTTGATTTCCAGCAGCCTCTGGCCCTTGGGGGGTGCAGCAGCATTGGGGTTCGAGAAGGCCTGCAACAGAGAAAAGGCAGCACAGCACTTGGTCAGTCATCAGTCAACAGAAACACAAGCCTCAAAACTTAATGAACAGTAGATACGCTTATGTGTGAAACAAACAAGAACGTCTCTTGCATGGCTTGCAAGCGTTCGCGCTCGGTGCATCCGAACAAGAGCTGCTTGGCATACAAGAGACTTTAATCTGCAGCTGCCTGCAGTGCTCATGAGTGCAACACCGGCTTCCCGTTTACAGCACACGCTCCCATGTCGGTATCCCATGCGCTTGTCCGCTGACCTGTGCCCTCATGATGCGCTCCATGTTGGCGCTCTGCCCGTACTTGCCCGCCACCACGACACAGGGCGTGGTGGTCAGGCGGTTGGAGACCTTGACGGTGGACACGTCGTCGCCCAGGAGCTTTTTCCACCACACAGTCAGGTCCTTGAACTCTGCCTTGAGCTCCTACAAGTTGCAGGCCACAATACCACACGTCATAAGTTTTGTGTGGAAATGGTCATTGCATGCCGGCATGGTTGTTGCTAATCATGGCCCTACTGGCTACACCTACCTGCCTGACTCAAGTTTGGGGTCGATTCCCGGGTTTCCAGCCCCAAGGGCCAGACCAACAGACCAGCTATTCGCTGAAACACGAGTAGTCTGAACGCTCGTCGTGAAGTCTCAAAGAAACCCTTCGCCCTCACCTTGTCGCGCTTCTTCTCCTGCTCGTCCTTGTCCGTCATCTTGACGTCCTCCTTGCTCACGTTGATGAACTTCTTGTCCTCAAAGTCAACCATGTGCTGCACAGCAAGAAACGGACAAGAAACGCATGATGGGCACCTCAGGACGCATTGTGACACAAAGGACGCAAAGTAGAAAATAAGACACTAAAAGAAAGACACTAACATGACATGGAATTGACAACCACGAACACATGCAGCCCTCACATTCAATACAATACGCCACAGTTGAAATGCAATGGAACGCAACACAGTGTAACTTTCTCTGGCCCTCGTCCCCTCACCTGCATGACGTACTCATCGAGCACATCGGTGAAGTAGATGACCTCATAGCCCTTCTTCAGGAGCTGCTCAACAAAGGGGCTCTTGGAGATCTCGTCCTTGCTGCTGCCTGTGCAGGGCATGCAAAACGAAAGATCAGATTGCTGTTGCAATCAGCTGCTTTTGTGCTCCGAGGAAGAAGTGCATTGATTAGCCAAGGGCCAAAGGCTTCATCCAAGGACTGTGCTCAAAGCAAAGCATAACGATTGATTTGATTGTGAAGAGCCTGCAATGCAACGAATACAAGTGCTGCCTCCTGACCATCCCAGATGTCAATGTCGCATGCCCATAGACATACCCAGGTAGTTAGTAGATGTGACTCTGGCCCTCCTGCCTGCGCCTCCTCACTGATCCTCCGTGCATAACCCCAACCCTTACCTGTGGCTATGACTCCAGGTTCCCCCCGCCTAGCGTCACCGCACCTGCCAGGTAGTAGATGTCCTTCTGTCCCTCCTTCATGCGCCCCACGTACTCCTCGAAGCTGGTGACCTCGTCCAGGGACTTGGACGTGTGGAAGCGCAGCAGCTTGGCCAGGCGGTTCCGGTTGGTGGCGTCCTCGATGGCGCCCAGCTTGATGGAGCGCCCGTACTGCTCCCAGAACTTGCCGTACATCTCACAACCAGTCACGCCAAGCGCACCGGAGTCTGTGGAACACAAGCACATTGGGTACTTTGGATATGCATTATCAGGGCTGGCCACACTTCAGGCACCTGCCATCACGACATTAATTGTGGGGCTGTGGTTGGCCGGGACTTCCATCGCCTAACAATGGCCAACTGACAAGCACCTCACACCTGATCACTCAGCTGCTGCCCCAAAAGCCCAAACAGAATTCTATCCCGGCTACCAAGTCAGCAAGCCGCTGAGGCTAACAACCACAGAGGCCAACTGTATTCCCCAATAACCACCCACCCTTCTCTTCCAGTGCCTTGTCGTTGTCCCCTCGGCGGCACGAGGCCTCGTCGTCCGCCCACTTCTTGATCACGTCCAGCACCTGACGGCAGCGGAACAAGGCAAGATTATTAATCGTGCGCCATAGCTCGAAAAGGGGTTAACAGAAGAAGCAGCAACAGCTCACTGACATCGCTGTTAGTTGCACTGCACCAACTTGGTGCTTGTGTGTACCAAGCTCATTGCAGGCCCAGAGGCTGCTGAGAAAACCTTTTAGCTTCAAGGCAACGAATGAGGACAGTGAACAGCGTGCAAGGGTTGCCAATGCCTAATAATAACAGAGCGCACCTTTCTGATGACTTTCTTCTTGATAGTCTTGAGCGCTGTCTGCTGCTGCATCATCTCACGCGACACGTTGAGGGGCAGGGTGTCGCTGTCCACAATGCCGCGCAGGAAGCCCAGCCACCGGGGCAGCAGAGTGTCAGCATCATCTGCATGCACACAACAGAAGGAGGTTGGTTTGTTGATGAGCCAACGCTTTTAGAGCAGCAGGAGGTGGGCTTCTGATGGGCCTGAGGGCTGCAGTTCTTTTCACGCACATGCGACCATGGCTGCGTGCACATGCAAGACCGAATGCACAGTAGCTGGGCCTGAAGACACTCATGATGTAGCGAGCAACTACCTTGAGCCTCTGGCCAATGCACACGTGCTTGCTTGTGCTTGCTGGCGTGAAGGCACAGGGCCTGCTCAGCTGACCATGCACCCAACCCACCAGTGATGAAGACACGGCGGACGTAGAGCTTGAGTGCGCCCTTGGCACCCTTCTCATAGTACTGCACACGTAAACAAGGGAAACCAACTAAATGATAACGTCCGCAACATAGAAGAGTGAAACAAGTCTGACCTTGCTTTTGCATGCTTAATCCGGCCCTGCATGGCTGAGTTGAATAATGTTCCCTTTCCGTCAATGCCTGACGTGCACAAATATGTGGGCAAGCGCTGCTTCTCACCCCATGCCCATTGTTACAGCAAGGCGCACCGTATGCACTGAGCATGAAAGTTAGCAAGCCATGCAAGAGAGACGGATGCATGCTGGACGCCATCATGACTAAGCCTGGGCACATTCACAAACCCTGCAACAACAAACCTTGTCATAGAAGTCGTATGGGACAGTCTTGGGTACGAAGAGCACAGCCCTGCAAAACGGTGGAGGGACACGTCTCAATTAGGTGGAGCATAGGATCATGTCAGAGTGCTGACCAATCAGTTACCAACAGGCAGTGGGACGAGGTGGGTCCATGCCGCGGCTGCTTCCATGTGCCTTCCTGCGCCCCTGTCCCTCACTTGAACTCCACGTCTCCCTCCGCCTTGAAGTGCACCCAGCCCAGGGGGTCCTGGTAGTCCTTGGACACGGCCTTGTAGAACTTGTGATACTCCTCCTGGCTCACATCCTGGGGTCAAGCAAATGAACTCAGGTTACCTCTTGAGGGAGGGGATGGCCGGTGGGACCGAGCCAAGCTGAATCAAGCGCAGGACAGCAAAAGCATTGAAAATGGCCAGACAAACTTGGAAAATGGCCTGGCCCAAAGCATAGATGGAGTTGATGCAGAGGCGCAGGTAGGGTCAGTCACGAAGGCTGCAGAAACAAGCATTGACAGAACACGGCAGTGCGGCGTATGGTGTATGGGCCTGAAAAACCAAATGAAGGTAATGTATGCCTTCTGCGCCAAGCTGCAGTCCCAAGCCGAAGTCCACCGGCCGCCCTTGTTCCATGCTTGCGAGCCAGCTGCTGTGGCTGCAATAGAGGCCCTAACTAGTCAAGGTGGGCTGGCCTTGGCCATGCATCTCACCTTTGGCTTGCGCAACCAGATTGCCTTGGCGTCGTTGAGCAGGTCCCAGGTGGGCTGCTTGACCTTCTTGGTCTTCTTGTCACCTGAAGCAACAGCAACACCAGGTACATGCTCACTTGCGTTTGCACATCCTGGTGCCTACATTGCGTTCCCTTCCAGGACCTATTCCAGGACCTATTCCAGGACCTATGAGTGTATTGCTGAGGCCAAATGGCGTCCTTACTTGCCACCATGGTAGCAAAGCATGTTCCATGCGCTCCATCTGACAACCAAGCAGGGCAGTACCGGGGCAACAGAAAATGCATGACCACGACCCCACATTCATGCCATGTTCGTAGGTGTTATCGCAGGTACCACGATGCACGTCTCCATGCACATGACGGTCGAACAAATCCACCCACTCTTTGTCTCCTCAGTGTCGTCATCCTCATCCTCGTCGTCGTCATCTTCGACGTCATCCGACTCATCCTTCGTGTCAGCTGCAGGACATGAGGACAAGGCACAGGTATGTCTTAGGAGAGGCAGGGTCGCACCTGACCTGTACCGCAGTTCAACACTTGGAATGTGTTCCTGCTGGGTGGATGTGTGCTGCGGGTGTTCTGTCGCAGGGTTTCCTGTCACCCATTCATACAGGCTTCTGCACTGATCAGCGTTGAGTGGGCAGTGGATGTGATGCAGGCGCAGTCAACCCAAAACCATGGTTCCCAGCACCATCCAATCACCAGCTGCTTTCCTGTGTTTGTCATGTTCTGTGTCATACATGTCATTTCCACACCAGCCTTCCAAAGGTGCATATTTTGCTGATCTTGTGTCTGCCGACCCGCTGGCTTCACTCGCTGTCATTTGTTATCCCAGGCCATCCTCGCTTCATCGCTCAAACCGCTGCCATGTCCCACACCCAACCCCCACGCTTGCCCTTCCCATAACCTGCTGTACCAAAGATCTAGATCACTCACCCTCCTCTGCCTTGTCCTCTTCCTCCTTGGCGGCTGGCTCCTCCTCCATCGGCACCTCCACCTCCTTCTCAGTCAGGAGGTAGATGGGGAAGTTGATGAACTCGGAGTAACGGCTCACCAGCTCACGCAGTTTGGACTCCTGCTCGGGGGCCACACCAGTGGTGGTGATCGACAAATGACATTCGGTCAGCAAATTGAAGATCTGTTCTGGTGTAAGCGTCCGCCAGATCCACAGCTGCTCTGTATCCATGCTCGGTTCTCTCTGAACATGCAGCAGGCTGTTGTGCAAGCCAAGCCAAGACACTGCTAGGGTCTCTGTGCACAATGTGCCACGCAACAGCGTCGCTCATACTCGGCATGCTCAGTCTGTGATACCTGTGCACATGCTCTGCAACCACACCCAACGCATGCAGGTCTTTCGACTATACAGGCGCACATCATGCAACCCCACCTCTGCGTACTCCATGGCTTCGGGCTTGAGGTGCAGCTTGATCATGGTGCCGCGGCCCAGGGGCTCGCTCTCAGTGTCCTCAGCGATGGAGAAACCGCCGTCAGCGGACGAGGCCCACACATACCTGAGGGGGCAAAGGCAGGGACAGGTGTGCAGTTTGAAGTTAACAGACTCTCTTGACTTGTTTCGGAGTTGCCCATTCAGCATCAGTCTGCACTTGCCAATAACCATAGCCCATTACGCCGGGGTGGCTGGCGTAGTATCAAACGTCGTCGTTTGTTGCTTGTGTTTGTTGACGCTCAGTGCGTTAGGACTGGCTCAGGTGGTAGTGACACTCACTGCTTGTCATCGTTATGCTTGGTGACCACCTCCACCCAGTCTGCCACCAGGTAGACCGAGTAGAAGCCCACGCCAAACTGACCAATGAGATTCACGTCACCGCCCTTCTGCATATTTTCCAAGAACGCTGCATGCAGCAAGGCAAGCAGCATACATTGATCAAAAACGAAGTCATCAATTGTTAGACCAGCCAACGTTTTTGGAGTCCAATCATCAGGGAACATCATCAGGAAACATCCCAAGCCGATTCAAAAATAGACCTGTATGCGTCAGAAACGGGTCGAGAAACTAGGTGCTGACAGGGCCTGTCAAAAGTGCCACAACGCCTTTCCACACAATAACCCTGACCTGGGGCCTGTCAATTGATTCAGTCATTGCCGACCTTTGAGCAGACGTAAACAAAACCTAGCCCTGACCCTAGCCCCAATTCTATGTATCTTAATGTACCTGCTGGATTATGCATCAGAAACACTGACCCCATGCGAAATTGACCTGTCAACCTGCGCAATATTGACAGGCCAGGTGCCGTTGGGGCCGTTAGGGCCTGTCAGAATATGCGTCAGAAACAACGACCTGTCAATTGAACCCTGATCCAAACCTTGTTAACCCGCACCCGAACGTGTAGCCAAACGTGTTAAGAAGAACCTGTCAAAAATAGACTGGGCCTGTTGATTAGGGCCTGTCAAAAGTAGGACCTGGCCTCCTTGTACCCCGCAAAATTGGCACAGTATTGGCCTGTCAATTCGGGCCTGTCAAATTTGCAAAAACCGATCAAAACACATGCTGCCTCACCTGATGTCCCCGACTTCGCGATGGTGCCCAGGTTCTTGATCAGATCTTCTTTTGTCATGCCAACACCCCTGTCTCGGATTGTGAGCACCTTGTTTTCCTTGTCATATGAAATTTGAATCTCCAGCTTGGCAGTATCACCATCGCCGAGGACGGATGGCTCACTCAAGGACAGGAAGCGGATCTTGTCTAGAGCATCGGAAGCGTTTGAGATGAGCTCGCGCAAGAAGATGTCCTTGTTCGAGTAAAGGCTATTGATCAGAATGTCCATCAATCGGTTGACCTCGGCCTGGAACTCGAATTTCTGCGCGCCTGCCTGCAGTTTGCGGGCCTGTGCATGCATGCTCTCGCCCTCCCTGCAGCAAAGGACAGGCAAATTCCGACATTGAGCGCCACGGTGGCAGAACCGCCCTGCCGGCATAGTGACCGGCACATTTGCAGCCAAGCAGAGATGCATTGACATCATTAATGCAGAATAAAGAAAAGAAGTAGATGCGGTCTTGCACCATTCCCCGGTTAGCCAGGGTCATTTGAATCGTTCGACAACCCCACACTCGCCTGGCAATGGACGCGGGATCAGTGCCTGTGGTAGACCCAACGATACCTTCGTTGACTACTGGTGAACCTGTCATGTCCACTGTTGATGCTAAACACGCTGCGTGAGGAGCAAGACCGCAGGGCAACTTTGTGTGTTCGTGCATGGCACATGCTTCGTCCGCATGACCCTGGATCACTCATGCAATCACCTGGAATAGACACCAACGCCAGCGCTGCTAGCACCGTGAACACCACTTGCGAACGCATGCTGGTGCCCCCCACCGAGCAAGATCTCGGTTTTGCTGGTCAGCTATTTCCTCCCTTGCTACGAACGGTCAGTAGCCTAAGCACCTTCGCGCAGCTTGTTGTTGTGGAGATGTAGACTGATGTGACGGTGGGACACCGTGGAAGAGTTCTAGAAAGCTGACCGTCACGTGCGCGGCGGTTTGGAACTGAATTTCCATGCTGGGCTGTCCGTGCATTGACAGACATGCAACGGAGACCGTTGAGGGCCCTTGCAACTTTGAGCAGTTCTATCCGAGAACTGTTCGGGGCAGCAGTCAACTTATGGACAGCTCATTTGAGCTGCAGCTTCCACCCCGCACTAGCTCGCGCACTATGATGCTCTCTGATGATCAGCCGCAGCAGCTGCTGACCAGCTCAGCCAAAGCAGGGCATGCACAGCTGCCAATAGCTACCCAACACTCCACACATGCACTCACCACAGCCAACACCCACACTGCTCACACACATGGAGGACGCACCATAACAGCTCGGCCCCCAAGTCTATTTGATATCCTGGAGACTGCGCGGCACACCCAGCCTCTTCGTGTCACCAACGACACAACTGTGAGCCATCCTTCTTCAAGGCTGGAGCACCTGAACTCACACCCCACTGCTCTCCAACCGTCACTGCCATTACCTTCCTCCCTGATGTGCAATCAGCGGATGCATGGGCAGCAACAACAGCGGCGGCGACAGAACCAGCACCAACAACAGCACCAACAGCGGGACCCTCACCACCAGCAGGGGCATGGCCAGCAGCAACAGCACTGTGAGCCAGTTCTTGTGCCCATCACCAACACAGCCTTTGAACCAGACATAAAACACATGGAACACAAACAGCAACCACAGAAAGAATGTACGTCGGGTGAGGCAGCAGGGCAGGAGGCACATGTGCCATTTGCACAACATACCCTTGGAGCAGCTGCGGAGCGTGCATGTGGGGCAGTCAAGCAAGAAGCACGTGCATCAATTGATTCACGAGCCCACAGGTCAGCTGCACAGGCCCGCAGGGGAGCGAGAGCAGGACAGCAGCAGGCGACTGGCAAGGCAGGGCGTGCACGTCACACCTCTCAGTCCCTGTTGGTGTGGAGCGAGCCTGCCGCTGCCAAACGACACAAGCTTGCCATGGCAGACACTCCCGCTGCGCATGGGCATGGGCAGGCGCCTGCACTGTTCAACCACTATGGTGATGAATGGGTAAGTGTTGAGCGGGCAGCGATACATTTACCTGAGGCATGTCGATTCTATAACAAGGCAGAAGCTGGGTTGTAGCTGAGCACAGCACGGGCAAGGGCAACGCTGATTAACTAGTGTCACAAACAAGGCCTATTCTCACAAACTGTCCCAGAACTGGCAAACTTCTTTTTTTTTCTTTTTGCTTGCGAGCAGCTGAGCACAGGCAGAACGCACACTGCACTCCAACGTGCGATTGCCTGTTTTGGTAAGTGACAAATCCAACCTTGGTCCTGTTTTGTGTTGTTCACAGGAGCATGAAACCGGGGCAGGTGCCAGCCTGGACTGGCATGGCACCTCACACGTGACCCTGGGCCGGCGCCTAGATTGAGGCAAGAACACACCATACGCTGGTATAAGTAAAGCGTTCGCCTAGGGCCGGGGGACGGCTGCTCAACCTTTGTAACTGCACGTCGCCAGGCCTTCGCCAGGTGTGGGCAGGCACAGTTGGCTTTGGCAATCGGGTCAGGTAATCTGCCCATGTGATTGAGAACCGAGCCTTGCACATCAGAGATGTCATTGTCAGCCACACGTCAAAGGTGAATTTGAACGTGTGTGTATGAAGGTCATGGTTGGGCATCAACAGTGAAGCACTTGAGTAGCATGACTGACAAAGAGTGATCGGGTCACGGCAATGTACATAGGAGAGACAAGCGTGATGGCGATTGCGTTCCGACGAAAGGTGGCTGCGGAACCTGAACGACCGAAAGGTGGCTGGATGACCGGGTGGCACCTCAGTGGGTCATCGACTTCTTCACGTGCTAGCTGGGCGGGTTCCGTCATGGGCGTTACAGACTTGGTTATGTGATCTGGGGCGGCTCCCGTGTGGATATCGCACACATGGGCAGATTTCTTGATTCAAGTCGTGGCCATGCGAGACATGCTACTTGTTCAGATGCGTGATTGGTCTTCCACTTGTGGGACGATACAGATGTAAACACACACACACACACACACACACACACATACTGCTTCAGCGAGGCATGGTATACGAATGTGAAGGAATGATCATCAAGTGACGGGTTCCCAGGTGGTGAGCGACATCTGGAGCTGTTGTGCTGGCAACTTCCAGCTTGTTCATCGACGTCGGTGTCACAGTCACTGAGTGATTGCCTGGTTTCAACACCTTTCAGCCTCCTCTCATTGTGCTGAACAGGCATTATGGCGTGTTGAAGTCCAGTCAGCGGCAGTCAGACAAGGCCAAACGGGATGGGTCTACGGACAAGTTGTTCAGTACTTCTGGCAATGGCCGTATCATTTCAGTGCCAGAAAGGACTGACAGCAAGCCTTACTCATGAAAACTCTGCATTCTGGCTGTACCCTGCCTGCTGCACACCTGTGCAGTTCCCGTCTCCACCACGACAGGCAGTCCCTATGTTTCTCGGCCCACAGCTCCCCTGCTTCCCTCACGACTGCGACCTCGTCCAACCGTGGTGCAGCTTTCTCTTCCTGTCAATGTGTGCTTTCTCAGACTGGAACACGTTCATCATGTGACCTTGACGAATGTGTGTGCGTATGCGATTGAACTTGTTGGCTGGGCACATGATTGAACAGGTTGAACTCCCACTCAGCGACTGATCATGTCAAGCATTACATAGGAACATGCAACATAAACATTACTAATATAAACTTGCAGGCATAAACAAGCTTCTACGTATGCCGAGCTTTGTGTCATGAGGCTCTGATGGCGTGCCGATTTGTGCAAGAACCTACGCCATCCGCAGGTCCACCAGATCAGCACATGCCCGCTCCTGAATGCTCAGGTTGGCATGCCTGTATCCTGTGCTTGCTCGCCAAACGTTAACTGCCAGTGCCTAGCAACTGACTGCTGCAGAGGCACACAATATGGGTGGGCAGCAATTCTAATACCCCTGACGCATTGCGATGTATACCACGTAGCAGCATCAACATCATTTGAAGTGACGACATTAGCCCCAAGTTTCCCTCATGGCAGTCCCAACCCCAGCAACTCTTCAACAGATAAGGAGCAATTTTGGGGACTGCCAGGCCATCATGTGCGGTTATGGTTTGATGCACATTACTACGCGATGCTGTCTTACACATCTGAACCCTGTGTAAAAGCATGTTGTGACATGTGATGTGACAGCCGTATCGTAGTGATTTGAAGGTACTGTTGACGAACATTGTTAAACGCAAACATCAGCTTCGACAACAGCCATCGTTGAGTTCAGCCAGCACCCAACAGTGTAGAGCATATCGTATTACAAGCTAAAATCAGAAAACAAGCGGGCGCACAGGCTATCATAGTTGATTATAAAGCACTGGCACTACGCTAGCAGATGCGCTGTGTTAACATCTGTGCGGCATGCACGTAACATGTGGTCAACAGCACTGCGCTGTCCATGTTCATATGTCTGTCTGCCTTGCCAGCACTTGCATGGCTGCCGGTGCATGTGCAAATGGCATGACCAGGGCTGCGGGCGTGAATCATAATCCCGCGCTCATACGAACATCAAACGAGAACCTCTGCGTGCAAACACGCTGCGTCCGCATGCATGCAAGCCCATGTCCATATGACCGTGCTCTCTCAGCAAGCATATGTGTTCTGCTGTACCTCTACTTGGCAAGACTGATTGCTGGGCGCAGGGCTGCTAGGGGCGTGGCTGTGTGGGGAGCGATGCCTCGCAGGGCGAACACCACGCTGCGGAAGGGAACAAAGCTGGCAAAGGACATCCACCATGCTGCTTGCAACACATTCAGAGACAGGTCCACGATCCAGTCCTTGGTTCGCGCCTGTGAGTCTGCACGGTAGAGCACCCAGCCAGCCACTGCGCCAAGCAGCACCTTGTATTGAAAAGACAATCCCTCCGGGGCGCCAGCGGCTGGGCCATACGCAGGAGTGATGGTGGACTTGAGGCTATTGAGTCCGCTGCTGGCAAAAGAGGAGGAGCTGCTGGCCTTCACTGCATCGATCATTGAAGTAATGGAGCTGCCTGCACGCAATCATGTATCGGGATCGGCACGGTCGCGACATACATGAAGCCAAGGCACATGTTTGCAATCACCTGCGTGGCTGTACGGTGGTAAATGCAAAATAGCACCATCGGCAAGGACTGTGCCGCATCATGCATCATGTCCCGGGTCGTGCTCCGCAAACCCTGATCAGTTCGCGTTCAGCAGCAAACTATCAATCATTGCATCTGAGACTCATACTCAATGCCTAAATGCCATGCCTGCATGCTAACCTTCCTTGGCCGATGTGCAGGCCGCACGATTTGCTCCTGCAGACATGAACAAGCCAAGTTCAAGACGAGATTTGGCAGCATTTGTGCTAACAGCGATGCTAGCCTGAAGTGATGATGCAGCGCGCATTCAACGACTCACCTGCATATGCGAGCCTCCCCAGGCCCTGAGCACGGCCCGCGACTTGGCGCAACATGATGAATGCTTCGCGAACGAGAGCGTGAACAAGACCAAGCACAGCGACGTGGGCTGTTCAGCAGTCCGGCTCCAAGACCAGGCAACTTTAACGTTACCCCTGAGCAGTTTTAGGCTCGTCACAGTCAACAAACAACAAACATGTTTGTCAGTTCTGGGACAATTTGCAGTGGCACCACTGGAACCAGTGTTGTGATGTGGAACATCGACAGTGTCGGCTGTGCTATAGACGTTTCTGTTTGTTCAGTCATGTTGGTATGTATGAATTGATACTGAGCACACTCCTCTTTCTTTGGTCAGCTCTTTGTCACCTGAGAGTGGTACACGGCATCACAGGGTAAATTCTGGGACCAGTGCCACCATTGGAATGCCTGGTAATAGGCTCAAAATGTGGCATTAAGCGTCAGACACCAGGCCCATATCAGTCCTATATATCCATACATACCGCAAGTGGTCAAAATGGTCCCGCAGGTGTCAGCATACGACTCTGGTGTACACCTTGCAATGTCTGGTACCACATGTATGGTAGTTT
>QAXH01006615.1:12680-39966 GCA_004335635.1 Chloromonas sp. AAM2 | reverse complement strand
GACCACCACCACTACTATCCTGGTGTGTCGCAATCCCCTTCACATGTAGGTTGGACGGGTTGGAATCCCTCCCCTCAAGGTGTCAAAGACATGAACAATAAACAGTCAAGCAGTGCATTTGGGTGTTTTTGCGAGTTAAGTCTTCACGATTCCG
The DNA here is from genome assembly GCA_004335635.1 of Chloromonas sp. AAM2. Classification (NCBI taxonomy): domain Eukaryota; kingdom Viridiplantae; phylum Chlorophyta; class Chlorophyceae; order Chlamydomonadales; family Chlamydomonadaceae; genus Chloromonas; species Chloromonas sp. AAM2. The sequence continues at coordinate 39,812 of QAXH01006615.1, read as the reverse complement.
GCAAGTTGCGCGATCAAGTTCTGCATGCTAGTCATATGCGCGAACTGGGCAGGCTGCAGCGGACTCTTTGAAACCCTTGCCACAAAACACCACTCACCGCCAGGCGATCCTGCCCGTTGTACCGATCATTGAGGCATTCCTGCTGCTTGAAGTTGCTGGTAGGCACCGGCATGCCAAGGCCACGGCTGCCTGGAATCAGCAAGGCTGAGTGCTGCGCTCAAAGACTGAGGTAGCGGGCGCCGCAACATTTTCTCCTTGAATGCTTAGAAAGACTAGCGCGCTCAATCGCCCATCCCTAAGGAGCAGTCTGGTGGCGGCAGGCAGGGCAAACAAGCGCCCAACGTTAACCTTGTACCTGCAAGCGTCCGCCCGCGCACATCTTTTCCGAGCGAGAGGAGGTTCACTGCGCATATCAATATGCTATCTTGGGCAGCGGGTGGCAACGCGGCAACGATTGCTGGGTGACGGACAATCGTAACCTCACTTTGACGTTTCTACCTCACTTCGACATTGTGTGATTATCCCACCAGACCCCCCCAACCCTGACCACCTGACCCTGATCACCAGACGGTCGCTGAAGACCGGAGCATAGCCAGAAGCTGCAAAGGCTGGGGGGGCTCAAGTCTGAAGAGTGCTGGCACACCTCATGTGACACGACGTGCACACATGACGCATGAGACAAAACAACAAGCAGCATCCAAAACGATGGCCCACACAGCATCAGCACTTCACAACACTGCTTCAGGACAACTTGCTGAGGCCACTTGAGTGAGACCCTCGCTGAGCCCTCGCTGGCCACCTGACCCCTGGTTAACTAGGCCCCCCTGGCGTAGGGAGTCTACTTGCACGTCGTCGGCAGAACTGGGAGCCTAATTGCACGTCGCCGGCAGAATTAGGAGCACAATCATTCTGTGGACTTTGTTTGCCGTGTGCTTACTGCAGGTCCTCCGCAAACTTCAAATGCAGCTCTCATGGTAAGATCCCTGTTGTCGTGCATTGCGAAAGGGGCGCATGCATGCATGCAAGTACTTGGGCGATTGCGGACTGTTGACACTTCACCTTACTTAACATTAAGCTGGTGTCTGATCATGATTTGTCCCCTAGCTTGTGGTGTACTTGTACAGCAAGAGCATAGAGGAGTCGTCGCAACATGCATGGAGCAATTCCATGTCATAACTCTCAGGAATCAAACAAGGAAGGTGCTGATAATTGCTTGTGCTCTCTGTCTACCCGCTGCAGGATGCGACACAGCTGATTTTGTCCCTGGCGAGTTGGCAATCGAATTCCAGGGTCGGTTGGCGGTGGGAGCACATGTCATGGTCCGGCAGGTGCAAAACGTACACGAAGGGTTGGCGGTGGGACACTTCTCGTCCACATGCCAGGCTAACGGCTTATGGTGAGAAGGGCGGTGTGGGTTTGGAATGGCATATCCAAGTCAAAAGTCGTTATTACGAAATCCAAGTGACACGCAGACTTGAGAATCTTTGCTGAACCGAACCAACATAGCTAACAAGCACGTGTGTATCATGTTTGGATTTGGAAATTTGACAGACCCTTAACGGCTGTGTTGCATCCTTGCCCTATGGATATTGCAGGTCACAGACTGAGGCTTCTGTGGATGCTGACTGGTACTATGATGACGATTTCGACCTGACCTACGCGTCCATTCCCCATGTCTAACTCCTCCACCGATTCACCCTCTCTCCCTCTCATACTGAGGGGAGGGGCTCATACCCGTCCAATCTACAAGTGCAGGGGATTGTGACCCACCGCGATAGTAATGGTGGTGGCCACCCCTCGAAGTGCTATCATCGCAATTCATGAACCTTCATACTCCACAACAAGAGGTCACGCACAGTCAGTGCTATCCCACAGAATATTACAGTAGATTTCCGCTGGTCCTCGTGGTGGCTCTACATGGCACATTGCGCAACAGCATGGAAACTTCAGGGCAACTTATACATGACCTGTTGGAGCACTTGTGATAAACACGCCTACTTATTCCGAATTCTATTTCCGCCTGAGCATGCATATAGGGCAGTGAAACAGAAGTGAGATACTTGTAAAGTGACCGCTGGCAGTGATAATTACGATGCACTTGGAGACATCACAACTGACATCACATGCTTCACGTGATTGTACATGGACACCTATCAACTGACATGACATGCTTCAGCAAGTGATTGTTTGTCACATGGACGGGCTAGGCTGAGCTTTTGTTTGGCTCATAGCGCATGGTATCCTTTGTTTGATACCCAAATGGTGCAGAACTTCGGCTCGAGATTCGTCTTACCACGCTGGGCTGCATGCATGGCACTTACTTGGGTTGCCTGCTGCTATACCACGCCAATAATCTTTTGCCATTGATCTTCTGTCACAGGCGTCAGCAGTGGTGGCATGTCAATGCAGTCGTTTAGGGTTGTGCCATGGTCAATTGAATGCATGACGCTTTTTAATGTTGCCCGCATGCCATGTGACGCTGTCAGCAAACTGTCAGCGGTTTTGGTTGTGTTGAAATAGCAGTAATTGATAGTTGAGCGGACTAGTTGGTTTTCGATATGAGCTTTTAAAGGTTAATTTACATCAGGGAAGCCGCCAAGTGACGCTTTTTGCATGGTGACAGGTACTTTTTGCATGGTGACACGTACAGAATGTAACACAATGCGACATGCGAGAGTTCCGTGCCGATGCATTGGAGAGGTAGCCATCCCAATTTGTAAACTGAACTGCACTCTCCTCAGTCGTTTGCAGCAGTGTTGCCTTGGTACAGCTAGCGATACAAGTCTTGGCTCTTCTGGCAGCAGAATTCAGGTCAGGAGAGATCATGTGATGTTTGATCATGTCAACATTTGATCATGTTGACTAGGTACGAAAGGCACAAATCGCAAGAAATTCTCAGTTCACTGAGCCAAAAGCCTTCAAGGCAATCAAGCTGTTTACTGCAAAGGCACGTGCTGTGTGTGGGTCCGTTTGCTGTGATACTGGATGTGAAGATTTGTTCCCTGCTGGTTAGTGTTGATTCTTGCTGTAAAGTGTTGGCAGTTCCCGTCTCATTGGGCTGCTTCCGACAAGACGATCTCATCACACGTTCGGCGCAGTGTCACACTGATGCGCACCCCGCGCACCACCTGTTTGCTTGAAGGCTCATGCGTCTCCTGCATGCATGTGGCAGAGCAGGTGGCTTGCATGGGACAGAGCAATCAGCAGGCATGGGCCAGAGCAGTTTGGATGCATGGGCCAGGGTAGTTGACGAAAACTTCCGGTTCAGCATGTGGTGTACCACAATGCAAACCCTTGGTGATGACAATGTGATCTGGCTCTTTGGTGACTGTGTTTTAGTGGTTGCCAAGATGACAACCTAAACAACAAATGCACCAAATGCCTAGGCCTAGGGTCTCGCGAGCCTGCTGCTCAGGATAATCACAGCCATTCTTGACCAGTAGCACAGATCTCTGCCGTGTAGCATGTCTATGCTCACATGCGTCACGTGTGGAATGCCATGCTCTTGCAAGTAACGTGTCTGCGCTCACATGCGTCACGTGTCGAATGCCATGCTTCCACAGGTAACGTGCAGGGCCTGTGAGGACGAGCAAATCACCTCCCTCCAGCAACACCTGTGCACAGCATCAGGCTTGAGGTTAGAACCACCACATGGTTTGGATCATTATTGACACCTGTGCCACCGGGTAGGGACATTAAGTTACAAGAGCTTAATTGTTTGAGCGGTCTTGTTTGCAGAGCAATTTGTAGAGGTCTTTCAACGGCACATGCATGCCTCTCCACAGATGGGTCATGGGTACACAGAGTCATGCTGGCGCTCTAAAGCCACTATGAACAGGCTTGAGATCTGCCTATCTGCACTGGCTGCAACGGGTTGTGGGCGGATTGATAGTATTTGCATATGTGCCAGGGAGCCTGCAGTCTTATTTTTGCCGACCTATAACTCACTTTTGGTCAGAGGGGGGGTCCAGACCCCACCCCACCCCCCCTCCAAAAGCCCATATCTGCATATAAATATATATGAGTATGCCCAGGATTTGCCCACCTGCACGGGTCGTGACGGGTTGGCCCTGGCGTGATCCGGGCTGCCTTGCAGCGGAGAGAAGTGCATGATGGCTGGACCACCGAGGGAGACAGAAACGATGCCATCCTGCAAAACCACAGATGCACTCCTTTTTAGCCCCAAGATTGTACAACACACAGGCTTTGAGACGCATGAATTGCGTTTTGGATTGATTGATTGTAGGGCAGATAACGAAGCTGGTCCCGCACACTCTGTTCCCTACAACCTTTCCTTAGTTGTACTGCCTTGATGAGAATCACCTGAAAGCGCGCTAAGTCCACGTGGTCTGTTAGGCCCTCGCCCGGCTGGTAGCGGTTGAGAATGATCTGGTTGAAGAGTGGGTTACGTGAGGCCAGCTGCAACGGGCACTCTGGGCACACCGTAGTGGGAAGCGCTTTGGCTGCAGACACCCCTCAGCACTCCAGTGCAACTGTTGTTACAAGCTGTTGGCAGGACCACAGGGCTTACCACCACTTCTCAAACATCTCAGTAGTAAGTCCGAGCTGCCTGAGTCACCAAGGCTTGGTCTCACCCGTCACATGAGACTAGCTCTAACTTTCTAACGCTGCTCAGGCTGCCCTCACTGATACAGTTGCACATGTGAGTGATGCAACTGCCTTATGAAAAGCGCCAACCCGAAGGTCAATTGATGGATTATCCTTTGATTTGGGATATATCCGTAACAGACAGGGTCTATCCTGATACTATTACACTCAACCTATGCGAGGGCATAAGATTTGCCTGCCCCCTCCCCTCTCCCCTCTCCCGGTGTTCTTTGGCTCTCAACTCTCAACCTACAGGCCTAGGCAGGAGGTTGGGAGGCAGGGCTGACGTGATGAGCGCCACCCAGCTAGGCAGGGTTCCAAAGAACATGGCCTGGTTCCTTGATCCATGTAGCACCCCAGAAGCAAGGATGCAACGCTCAAGCTCAGCCTGCAAGGGGATACAACCGCTATCAGGGTTCAGACGTTTGAAATCTACTGTTTTCTGAGCAGGCCATCGCGTGTCTCAGTTGTGCTCCATTCGCATTCATCTATGTGTGTCAACGGTGTTTGGTGACCACAAGGTGTATGTTCACAGGGCGTCAGATGCTCATATAATTGAGCCACTCATAATGCTGCAGACATTATGGCCAGTTGATGAGATTGAACTGTGTCTATCTTTGTGCAGGCCAGAGCGCTGCCCAGCCCATGCCGCGTCCTTTGCCGGCTTCCCTGGTGTGAAAAGGTATACAGATAGAACCAACATGGGACTTGACAAGCCAGGCATCGCTGAGCAAACCAATGTACTGCCTGAGCATTGGCAGCCTGCTAGGCCGTGCTGACATGCCCATGTAACTGAAGCATGTACCGGATTTCTAGTGGCATGCAGTGTCGGGAAATCTGCAGGCGTGCTCATGAATATAGCAACTCGCTAGCCAGGGTGCGAGTTGCCCCGACCCCCACACACGTTCACGGTTGCTACATGCAACATGCGACATGTGTTGAGCTGTTTAGCTGGTATGAATGTACGCAAATCTGCTGCAATCATTGCAAGCCGCATGCATACGTGACTGCTAGCTGCTGGCAAGCTTGCAGGCATGCTCACTTATTATGGAATTCACAAGGTCGCGCTGAACATGCTTTTCAGGCCCTGGTACACATCCATGCTGCATAAGTCGTATACACGTTGTGCACCCTGGCCCAACAAGCGCTTCTTAGTGCTTGAGCGTGGGTGCGTGACAGCTGCTATTCTCATGCAAGTAGTCCTCCAAACAGTGTCTGCCCTTGTTAATGCATTTGTGCAAGGTGATGATGAGCCAGCCGACTTTGCATGCGGCTCGCTTGCATGTGCATTGTGCGGGGCTTGCGAACTGGCACAGCCCTGAGCCCTGCACATCCACGTCCAGCTGGGCTTGCGTGCCCTGCGCCACCAGGCTTTGATTCAGCTGCATCAGTCTGGGGCCACTTGCTTGCACATGTTGGTTGTGTTCAATGTGGTAGCATTCCAGAGTGTCACGCTGAACCAAAACAGCATGTGCAAGCAAGCGGCCCCAGGCTGATGCAGCTGCAACGAAGCCCGATGGTGCAGGGCAGGCAAGCCCAGCCGGGAATGGATGTGCAGGGCGAGAACCTCAGGCTGCATGCGTGTGGGTGTGTATGGGTGCATGCCAGCGCACCTGTTGCATGTTATCCAGCCAGCCCTTGATCAGTCTCAAGCCAGGCACGCCTGGCACATCAGCACCCGCAAGCCCATTGTCTGGGGTTAAGGTGTTGGCATGCTGCGCAAGATAATTCTCAGCGGCCTGCAGCTCGGTAGCTGGCACATGCTTGCAAGCATGTGGGCTTAGTTCAGAGCATGGTCCGAGTTGCTGCTTTGCTTCCTTCCAGTCAATTGCTGGTTCATCATCGCTACTGGAGTTGCTGAATAAATCTGTGAGCAGCCTGGTTATCGGTGAGCCAGTCTGTTCGCACATGCAGAGACAGGTCAGGGTGGTGCAATCAGCCCGGAACAGGACTTGCCACATCTGCATGCGTGGATGGGCATGGCCAATGTTTTGTTGGCCACGTCAATTGACAAGAGAACGTGCAACGGAAGCAACAGAAGAGGCGGCAACACCCGGCTTCCCCGAATCCTCCCCTTGGCAGACTTTTGCTGTGTGCTCACGTTGTGCATCTATTACAGTGCCAGTGCTACTGCTAGACAGCAATTGCGGCCACTCCAGAGAAGGAAACGGGCGCACCTAGAAACGTCGTCAGTTGTACCGCCCGGGAGCAAGCCAAGCTTTCCACCGCGTGCTCCCTCTCCCTCGACCTTTTCGCCTTTTGACACTCTGCTCGGCCTTTCAAGCCAGCAAGCAACAGGTGAGCACTTCGCCATGAGATCAGTAGAAAACACCTGGATTCATCCACAGTAGCCAGGTAGCCTTCAGGCACCTTCCTGCCTGGAGCTCACGCGCTTCACGCGCAAACACGCAAACACACACGCGTATCTGGTTGTGGCTTGACGGGAGGCTCTAAGAGCCCGCCGTCATGCGTGGCCGCCTGAGATCACGATTGTCAACTGCAACTCCTAGCCCCCTTTGTCGCTTCGCAGGAACAAAATGGCCGAGGGCAAGACCCATCTTTCCATTGTTATCTGCGGCCATGTCGACTCCGGAAAGTCGACCACCAGTAAGTGTTGCAGCGGGCCAGAATGCGGGGCGAGGTAGGATCAGAACAGCACTCGCGCTGCAGCCCACGTTCCTGTAGTGGAGGATCTGTACGCAGCAGTGTTGAAGTAGCGAATGGTTGCGGTGAGATCATCGACAGTCTGGGTTGCGGCTCTGGGACGTTCATCACCTCATCCCGAGCCGTGCTACTTGCATCCCAAGCAGATTAGCGTCATACTGGTGCTTGTGCTGGAATGAATGTATTCTCATCAACACTCTTTGTCGCTGTGCAGCCGGTCGCCTGATTTTCGAGCTGGGTGGCATCCCAGAGCGTGAGCTGGAGAAGCTCAAGGAGGAGGCTGGTCGCCTGGGTAAGGCCTCTTTCGCCTTTGCTTTCTACATGGACACCCAGAAGGAGGAGCGCGCTCGTGGTGTGACCATCTCCTGCACAACCAAGGTAGGATGCCCATGAACTGGTGTGTGCCGCCGCAGCACCACTTGCGGCGGCCATTGTTTATCACACTCAAATGGTCTGAGTTGGCTGGGCTTCATTTGCAACGTTGTGTTGCTTTGCGTGCTGTTTGCGGCCCGCTAACGTCATCATTGAATCGTATGTGCGCGTGCAGGAGTTCTACACGGAGAAGTACCACTACACAATCATTGATGCCCCAGGTCAGTGTCCAGGCATGAGCGCATTGGTAGAGGAGGTTTTGGTCGCACTCGCCACACACTGCATGGTATGTGTGCTGTCTAACTGTCAGCATGGGATGTATCAGCATAAGTCCAGATACATGCCAAGAGGCACTAGACACCGAACATAGCCCAACTGTTCTGCTCCTGCTCTCTTGATCTGCGCAGGCCATCGCGATTTCATCAAGAACATGATTTCCGGTGCCGCCCAGGCTGATGTGTGCCTGCTGATGGTGCCCGCCGACGGTAACTTCACCACCGCCATCCAGAAGGGTGACCACAAGGCTGGTGAAATCCAGGGCCAGACCCGCCAGCACGCTCGCCTGATCAACCTGCTGGGTGTCAAGCAGCTGATCATCGGTGTGAACAAGATGGACAGCGACACTGCTGGCTACAAGCAGGTGTGTGAGGCAGAGTCTTGCGCTGCTGTACCTACAAGCTTGTTGCCACTAATGCATGTTGGCCTCGTGGTGTAGTTCTTTTGTTGTCCCTGTCGTGCTTCTGATCTGAACACCGCATCACTGATTGTCCTCTCAGGAGCGCTACAAGGAGATTGGAGATGAGATGAAGCATATGTTGGTGCGCGTCGGCTGGAAGGACAGCTTTGTTGAGAAGTCCGTGCCCATCATCCCCATCTCCGGCTGGATCGGTGACAACCTGATCAAGAAGTCCGAGCACATGACCTGGTGGACCGGCGTTGACGTCGAGACCCGTAAGTGCTCACCAGAAATAGCAAAATGCGCAGTCATCAGCGTCTTTCATAAGCTGTGTTGACATTCTGCGCTTGATTCTTACACGGACTAATTGGGCAAAACAAATCAGCAGTGCTAAACACTGATGCACTTTGTTTGTTTTGTGCGCAGCCAAGGGCAAGGTGCATGTCCACACCCTGCTGGACGCCCTGAACGACATGGCCATTGTGCCTGAGCGCAAGACTGACGCTCCCCTGCGCCTGCCCATCTCCGGTGAGCAAGTTTACGTGCTTGTTGTGGCACAGTGCTCGCAAAATTTTGACACTCCAACCATCTTCATACCTAACGCTTGTGTTGCTTTTTGAATAGCCGTTTGTCACCTTGTGTACCTGCTGTGTGCCTGCAGGTGCCTACAAGATCAAGGGTGTTGGTGATGTGCTGGCTGGCCGCGTCGAGCAGGGCCTGGTCAAGCCTGGTGATGAGGTCATCTTCCTGCCAACCCACACCCTGGCCAACCCCTGCGTTGGCAAGGTCTTCACCGTGGAGATGCACCACAAGCGTGTGGACAAGGCTGGCCCCGGTGACAACGTCGGCATGAACATCAAGGGTCTGGACAAGGGCAACATGCCCCGTACCGGTGAGTGACCACGGTTTTGCTCAGTCGTATGACGCGAACTGTCGCAAAAATGCTACTTCGTCTGCCCCATCGTTCTGTCCACATGCGAGTGGCTACTGCTGTGTCAAGACAAACGATTGGCCTTTTTTTGTGCGCGCAGGTGACGTGATGATTCTGAAGACCGACGGCACCCTGAAGCCAGTGTCTGACTTCACCGCCCAGATCCAGACCCTGGACATCCCAGGCGAGGTCAAGGCTGGCTACTCGCCAATCGGCTTCGTGCGCTGCGGTCGCGCTGCTTGCCGCATGAAGAACATCAACTGGAAGGTCAGTAGTTCTTTGGCTGTCCATCTTCTTAACCTTGAGCTCGTCCAGCTCTGCCTGGTTCCCAGTGCCCCAGTCTTGCACCTGGTGATTAGGGCAAGCGTCGTGTGGGTAGAAGTTTGTCAGCTGGACGTACGAAGACACTTGCAGCGCTTCTGCCCAGTCAACTGAACTGTGAACTCACGCTACCTGGTTCGTGCCTGGCCTTTTAGGCCACTCTCTTGCGTTTGCTAAGTTGCATCAACTGCACGTTATGCTGTTGAGCCTACAAATGGTCTCAGTGTCCGACATGTTCCTATGCAGGTCGGCAAGGAGACTGGTGGCAAGAAGCTGGAGGGTGCCGTCTCCCTGAAGGCTAACGAGATGGCTGAGGTCGTTTTCGAGCCATGCCAGCCCCTGATTGTGGACAGCTTCAAGAACTGTGAGGGTCTGTCCCGCATTGCTTTCCTGGACGGCAACACCGCTGTCATGCTTGGCAAGGTGGTGGCCACCACCGCCAAGGACCCAGCTGCCAAGTAGATCGCACGCCGCGTGGGCGTGGCAGAGTCGCTGGCGTTGGTGTCTGCGGTTTCTCCCGGGCAGCAGGGCGGCGGCATGCCATGCATCCACCAGCTGGTGTGTGCGTGGCGGCTGTGCGCAGTGTTAGGCCCTGGCCTGCAAGGGCGTTGGCTGTTTGATCACTGTGGGCGGGGTTCCGCAGCACCGGCGGCGTGTGGCGGCAGCGCCAGGCGACGGTGGAGTGTGGTGGCTTCGGACTTGTGCGGCAGCAAGGTGCAGGCCTGGTACAGGCTGGTTAACCATGGCAGGGCCCGCAGCCTGCGAGGTGGGGGACGCAACAAAACAGCGTACCGGATATGTCAGTGAGCCTCTGGCCCAAAAAGACTGTTGCTGGCGGCTGCTAGTGCCCAGGAGCTGGGCTGGGGGGTTACAGTTCAGTGAGAGGGTGTTGCTTGAGCGTGACTTGCCCGGGACTGAGCTGTGCACGCTGGCCCGGTGATTCTGTGCTGGTTGTTTGCCACTGTGACTGTTTTCAGCGGGGCAGGGGTGCTGATTTGGTCTAATGCGTTGGTGGGCTGTGACCTTGTCTTCAATGGTCTGCGGGTTACTTGACCATGTTTTCCCAGATCTTGGCATTGTTGAACATGACCTGACGGGATGCCTGTAAGGACTGATAGCATGTCTCAATGATAAGTAGTCAAGCAGCAAGAGACATTACATATAACCACCTGCAGCCACCACCACCTTGAGTACACCCAAGCAGACTTGCTTGCCAAACAGAAACAAAGCGGCTATGGCCCCCCATCGTGAGTCAACTCAGGAAGGACAGCTGCTCAGCCTGGCAACAATATGAAATCAGCTGCCAACACAGCAGACTGCCAGCTGTGTGCTCGACTGCCAATAAAAACAGTCGCACCGAACAAACGCTCAACATCAAGCCTGCACACCCTTCAGTGGTGGAGACCCAAGGCTTGGATCAAGCAGGTTTATTTTTGTACTCTCTTCAGCCTTGTGTGCAGGTGTGACACTGTTGTCCGCAGCGACGGTGCCCTTGTGCTTTCCTTGGACTTGCCGTTGCAGCTGCCATTCAGCATGTGACTGCAGCACCTGCATACAACGACAGCGGAACATATGCTGAGGCACACTGAGGCATACCAAGCCAGCAAACCCGGACCAGAAGCACACAGGCTAAAATTTCCCAACACACCTGGAGTGCTCCAACAGCCTGTTGCACAGAAACGCAAACAAGAAACAAAGCTGCTATCACCCCACTACCAGACACGAACAGCAGATGAAGCGTGGCTGATATTCGCGATGACGTTCACCTCGAGACACATTCGCCTTCCTCATACTCGCCTGCTTGACCCCTTGAGGATCCCAGTAGAACCACTCAAGGCTCTGGGCAAACAGTTGCCAGTCGCTGTGGGAGAGCAGCCTGTTCATTTCAGAGTCAAGGGTGCTCCCGCGAAACGCATGCTGCGCTGCCTGGCCTGCCTCCCGCAGTTCCAGGGACTCCCCTGCAAGAACCAGTCAGGATAAAAGTAGGGTCAGGTGGGGTTGAAGGTGGAGTGAGGTTAGGGTAAAAACTAAACTGCATTTGAGAGCAGCTTGGTCAGGATTTTAGCTGTGGAGCCAGGCTGTGCTGAGAGGAAGAGCTTACGTTTCAGTTCAGGCATGGTCAGAGCTGGGCAGGGACAATGCTGATAATCATGTGTCGCATGCGCAATGAGAAGAGCGACAAACTCAGATTCCGTATACATGCGCACTGAAAACGCATGTCACCTGAGAAGCGTGCCGCTTTTGCTTCCAAGTTTCCCACACGTCTGAAGGGCGGGAAGGTGACGCCCGCCAGGCACAGCGTGTGGGGAGGGGCCTTGGGCACCTGACCAGGGTCAAGCCACCCGCAGTTAGTTGCAGTATAATCCTAGCACTGACGCTAGCCTTGTTGTTAATACTGACTTGACAAGCACTTGCTAGCAACATGGCTGGCCATGCCATGTTATAAGCATGTGCTACTGCCAAGCAGTATGTAGGCAATTTGGGGGAGTTCAGAGCAGTCTTGGATGCTTCTCTGGTTGCCACAGCTGAGCGAGAGCAAGTCAGGCGCTGTACAGGCATCCAACAGACATTACATGAGCCAACGCCCTCACAGGTGGTAGCCACATGTCTGGGTGCACCACAGCACAACCCGACAGTTGAACAACCAACTGACAAAAACCAACTCACTGAGACACGTGATGGTGCTGAGAGTGACGCCTTGAGGAGATCTGTGGGCAAGAGACAGTGAGACACCGAGTGACAGAAGAAGAAGCACACTGGGAGGGCACATGTGAGAGCGGTCTTGGCATATCAGCACGGACGAGTTGGACGGGTTGGAATCCCTCCTCTCTTGTGAGAAGAAAGAGCAGGTGTGTTTATCACAAGCACTCCAGGTCATGAAGAAGTTAGAAAGCGGTCTGACGAGGTTTGCGGACAGGATAGCACCCTGAGGGGTGACCACCACCATAACTAACGCAGTGTGTCACAATCCCCTTCACTTGCAGGTTGGGCAGGTAGTAGTTCCTCCCCTCTTGTAAGAAGAATGAGAGAATGATGTGGTGATGATGATTCGCTGAAAAGCAATAAAGCCATCATTGGTACAACCTAACGGAGTGAGAAAGCAAGTGTTGGGTGTGATGGCCATCAGGTTGATCGACACTCACCCATGGGCATGTAACCGCAAGTAACCGCCACCGCCCCTCCTATCTGCACGCAACAACCAGGTGTCAACGTGTGTCAGTGGAGCCAGTCCACGTGATTGCCATGCTTACTCAAGCTTGCAGTTTCAGTACCTGCTAGTCTGACCGAACTTGAGCAGGGCAGCAGTAGGTTGAACAGTCGAGTAATGGGAAAGCAAGGTGACTGCGTACCATGTGCCTTATCTGGTTGAGCATGAAGGACAAGCCAGTCACACGCAGTCGTATGCATGGCACTCCGCCTGCGCATGCAGAACCAGCAAGTGCAGCTTATCACCGTCCTTGGTAGAGCCCTGGTAAAACAGACCCTGTGGTAGAATAGACCTGGCCCCCTACCAGGCCTGGTAGAACTTCCCTGGTGGGAGCTTTCCGACGACAGCTAGTCACAGCATTGCACTTCGTGCAGCAAATCATCCTCCCATGTACCCAAGCAATGGCGCATCTCTTTCACGTTACGGACTATGGTGTGCTGCAAGATGCAGACGCTTACTGTGTGGCGTTGCGTCGGTACTATTCCTACTTTCCACTGCTTGTCTGGTGCCGATTCAATAACAGCCCTGGTCATCCCGCATGGCATCCTGGCCAGCACCGGCATGGACCAAATGTGATGGTGTGATGTGCCACGTTTGCCACGTGGCCCATGTGTCAAGCTCACCTGGCACCAGGGACACCGGGTCGTCTGCTGTGAACTCCCTAATCACTCTGCAACCGATCCAACAGAATTGCAACAGTCGTTAACTGCCTGCCTGCTGCCACACCGGACATAGGTAGAGGTGCTTGCGAGGTATACAATTGCATGTGATGACAGCGTGCTCCGTTAACACGCCTGATCATAAGCACAATCTGTCGTGCAACACTTCTTTTAGGCTACACTCCTGTTAAGCCACACTTCTGTCGGCCTTCTGGTGGACTCGCATTGTGAAGTGCTACTGCATAACCACTACCAAGGACTACAACTGTGAAGTTGTACGACATACTCTCATGTCACACATCTCCTCACTCACCTGTAATGTCTCACTCCAACTCGATCCTTCTCACTCATCTCGCCCTGCCATGCACACAGCTGCGTCCATCTCTTTGCTTGCGGCCTTGCTTGCCCCGCCAACCCCGCCGCCTCACCCCCTGCTAACCCTAGTTCAAACCCTAGATCCAGCTTCCCTTCAGATCCGAGCTCAGCTTCCAATTCAGCTTGGAAGCTGGACCCTTGCAAATCCTCCAAATCTGCATCTGCATCACCTCCATCGTCATCAACGACGCCCTCATCTTCAGCTCCCTTCCGACGTGGCAACCGCTTGGAAACGTTTGGCGGTTGGTTGGTAACCGATAGTGGTCGAGAAACGGCTGTGCCGGTGTCAACATCCTGTACTGCTGTATTGCTTGGCATGCTCGAGTCCAAGGTTGTCGCACCCTGGCTGGTCACACCTTTGTGCGTGGCCACGTCATCACTGGCGGTTACACTGTCTACCTGGAGTGTGTCCCCTTGATCTGTATCCATGCCACCTGCGAGCCAACATAGAGTTCAACTTTCCGAACTTGGTATGGAACACGCTATGGTTTTGTTCCCCAAAATCAGGCTGCTTCCTGACGCTGTGAAGGGTCGTTTCTGGGAGCATGCCAGTGGATTGCAAACAAAGTTGAGTTAACGCATCAACTTTGTAATCAAACACAAACGCGTTTTCGCCTGGAGGGAACTCTTTTCTGGAGGGAAGTACTTCCTGACTTCAAGGTTCATGTTAGACACTGGATTCAGTTCTCCGTCCTTGTCTGAATTCAGACGTGTGTACAGCCCCCCTTCCTTACACCATTCCATACACTCACGTGCACGTGGGGGAGGAGGCGTTTCTAAGTACTGCTTCCGCCTGACAGTGTAGTTGTGGAAGGGGTGCTTGCCCAGGAACAGGCTCAGGGCGTCTCGGAAAACACTGCACAAGCAAGTTCACATGTTGCATGGTGATAGAAGAAATCGAATGACAGGTACACCGACACGTGAGAACACGTGTATGCAAGCAGACACCCTTTGGCATGCAGGCAGACACCCTTCAGCATGCAGGCACACACACACACACACACACACATACCTCATGATTTGTTGATCGTGCTCGCTCCCATCACACTGCAGACCAAGAACAGCTGCACATGCAAACAAACACACAGGGCAGAGCTCTTGTAATGTACTTGTAACTTCAAACACACACACTTCACAACTGCCAGAACATACAACCGCACCATAGCACACAATCGTAGGACACAAGTAAAATGTACAAGTAAAATGTAACGCAATGCACTATCCGGACTACTTACTCCTTATCTCAATCGGGATTTGTAACACTGGATTCCGTAAGTCGGATTTCTGGCTTTTCAAGATGGCAGGTTTACATCAAGTTCGTAACAGCTGGCGAGAGCTTTGATTTGCAGGAAAGCGTCAGTTCGTAAAAGTTTGGAACTCCTTCAGCTGAATCCTAGCCAATTGCTTCTGAACGTGCGTTGTAATCGTTGGCAGAAGGACTACTGATCTTGAAAGCTGAAAGATCGACCAGGGGTTTGCCACCAAGCATGTCGGTAATCCCAGATCTCAAATGTGCATAGTGTGATGTTGTAAACCCGGTTACAAACATTTGTTACATATCCCAAGTGAGAATACGGTAGGCAGTGCAATATGGCCCTTCCATACAGTTGTACGAACACATCTGTTGTCGTCTACATGATTTGCCACCTTTTCCAAGCTTAAGCTTTGAGTGCAAGCATTTAGCTACTCCGATACGTCAATTGTCAAGGCATCCACTGAGCCACTGTCAGGTGATCACTTACAGGCTGGCATGAGGTACTCATAGCTCCTGTCCTGGCAGAAGCGGCGTGCATTGAACTTCTTGTTCACTCGTTGAACGCACAACACCTGCATGGGCATGAGCATGGGCGTATGCATGTGTATGGGTTGGCACGTGTGAAGGGCTGTGCGTTGAAGCTGTGCTGCACAGTTTGTGTGCTATGCAAGGTCAGTTGATTGAATGCTTAACTGACATCAGCAGTGTGGCATGCACACATGATTGCTGTGGCATGCACTTACTGCTGGGACACACATCAGACTCAGCGTGCATGCAGCTTGCCACGTGCAGTTGGCCAAGTATGGGAAGAGTGCTGACGTGGCAAATCCCGTACCCTGACTGTTTCTGGCAGTTTCTGGTTGATGCGTGCGGCCAGGGAGAGCCCCTCCGGGTCAGCATCAAAATGTGAGTCGAGTTCTTCAACCACCACCCGAACGCCAATCACCTGAGGCAAAGAAAAACGCACATCCAACCCTTAGAGGTTTCTGGCAACAGCTCCGTCTGATTCAACACTGTCACACCTAGTCAATCAGCCACAAGCATTGCATGGCGTCATGTGATGACACTATATCACCACAGGCCGATGTGTCTGCCACACTCCATCCACATCCACACATCACACAGTCACACTCCACATCCACACATCACACACCCAGTCACACTCCACATCCACACATCACTCACACAGTCACACTCCACCTCCACACATCGCACACACAGTCACAGTCACACTCCACCCCCACACATCACACATCACACAGTCCTACTCCAAGACCCACCGTTGCCAGGGAATGCACTCCCTTGTCGGTTCGGCTGCTGCGCGTCCACTTGATCTTGAACAAGTCGCCATAGTTGCTGGGCGCTATCAAACCAGCCTGGGCTCACGTGCAAAACGGTATTCATTTAGATCAGGACTGTCCTCATATCTGCTGAACTATCAAAATCATCAATACACATCGGTTGGGCTTGCTGCACTGCAACAACTGTAACGTGTTTTGAACAGACATGTTGTTGTTGTTGTTGTTGTTGTTTACATGGTCTTCAGTCCCGGGAGGACTGCTCAGCGGGGGCAAGGGAGAAGGGACATTGCCAGAAACCTACTGGTCACCACTGCACCCTTTTCAACAACAGCAAAGTCACCTTGAACAATTTCCAGCGCAGAAGACTGTGTTATCTCCCAGTACTCAACTCTACAGCAACTAAGGGCAGACACGTGAAACGTAGTTGCCATGTCGGTGGCTCATGTGTGCGAATCATGCACCTGTGTCCGTAACTAGGCCAAGCCTTATGCACATGTTGCTGTCTTTTTACATCCGTGTCTATGCGGGCAGTACGCATAACGGATGTGTCCCGCAACTCAGGGACAAATGAAGTCAATCGATATGAGTCATAAAGCAAAAAGTCAGTATAATGCAGGAGCCTGGCAGTCAGTGGCAGAACGAGCACCATCTTCCAAGACACCACCTGAGATGGGCCCAGGCGTCGAGACAGCCTCCCACCAGCATGACCAACACGGCCGGCCGGGGCTCCACCACATGCCACACCCAATCAGAGCGAGTAGTGTCAGGCCGGTCTGCTGCCCCGCAAAACTAGATTTGATTAGTCTGCCATGAAACGGCTACTGTAACCCCTACAAATACCTATGACTACATAACTACAAGCACTGTGCTGTTGGTGGTATGTGTCTGCTGCACAAACACTACAAAATATCACAGTTTTGCCACAAGTACTGCATATTGGTATACTTGCCATGGTATTGCACATGCTACTGCAGATGCTGGTGCATGCACATCTGTTGGCTCCGTGCCCTGGGTGTTGTGACCCACTATCCACCCCTTGTGCTGACACTGTTGTACCGCTGTCCAACACTGATTGATGACCGCTGTCCAACACTGTTTGAGTTGATGAGTGGATGAAGTTCCTTATGCCTGCCTACCTCTAGCAGTGCTCGCTCCAGCACGCCCTCCACGGTTGTGTCAGGTGGAAAGTTGCGACACAGCTGCAGACCTGCATCAACACATACCATTGTTCGCCCCTCCAGCATAATGCTCTGTCCTGTTGTGGTACCGGCTAGACAATCAACATATGGCTGTGATTCAATTGTTGCAACATCCAAACCTCACAACGCCACGGAGGTGTTGAATGGAGTTGCTCTACGTTGCTGCCTGTTGAATAATAAACATCCAAGAAGCTGGGGCGACTGTTGTAAACACAAAGCTGTGCATCACGCGCCATCTATTGCCATGAAAAGCCACCAGCACTGACGCATGTGTGCTTGCATCAACAGTCTCAATGTCCACGCCTCGGGTTGCTTTACTGCCTGCCAGGTTGGCATCTATGGACGGTGACGCGTGTGTCTTGTTGCGTTTTATGCCAGCATGGGCTCACCTCTGAAAGAACTGCCCACGTAAGCAACATGCATGGCGACACTCCTTTTCTGGCCAGGCATGCGATTCCCTCCCGGGCCACCCCATGCCTCTGAGCCCTCATCTTCCGAGCTGGCACCAGCAGCAACGGCTACTTCAGGCTGTGCCTGAGCCATTGGACTGAGTCGCTGGTTTAGTTTGGCTTTGGTTGCGATTTGTAGTTTGGCAGTATGAGACCGGCTGAGGTGGATGCCACTGGAAAATGGCTGGCTGGCGGCGCTGCTGATGGGAAACCTGAGCGCTGATGTGGAGATGTTACGAGGTTTGTGCTGGGCTCGCAGTGGTCGCTGCGCGCACTTCATGCTGCCCCTGTGTTAAGCGAGAAAGCGACGCACACTCGTCGCAACCGAGGCGCAACACGGACGTTCCTT
Source organism: Chloromonas sp. AAM2 (assembly GCA_004335635.1). NCBI lineage: Eukaryota > Viridiplantae > Chlorophyta > Chlorophyceae > Chlamydomonadales > Chlamydomonadaceae > Chloromonas > Chloromonas sp. AAM2. The sequence continues at coordinate 21,445 of QAXH01006615.1, read as the reverse complement.
ACAATACATTGCGTGTCTCGCAGATTATCGTCCGTCCGATGAGGCGCTGGAGGCACTGCTCGGAGTGCATGTGCTTGATGGCGATGCAAGCTGGTGTGATGCATGCATGTTTTGAAATGATTGTCGAGGAACAGCACTTCAAGACTCGCAGCCCATGCAGAAGGCCAGGCCTGGGCAACTGCACTGCACAGCTGCACAGCTGGTGCAGGCATTCCCATCAACCACAAGACCTTCATGCTTGCACTACCAAAAAAACACTAAACAAACACACAGCTCAAACACAGTCGAATTGCCATCGCGTTCCACAAACAATGCATCCCAGATGTTTCCTCTCCAGCTGTAAACTCAGCCAACTCCTCTCCAACCAAGCATTTCTACGGCACGTTATGCCATGCCTTCTCCTTATCAGGCCAGAAGCCAGTTGACAGTATGCCGCCGCTGTGAGCGAGCTCATGCAGGGAGCAAGGAGCATGCAGACTGGCATGTAAAGGCGGTTTCTGCCGTACCAACCGCCAAAGCCAGAATCGCTAATCGGCCAGAGTCGCAAATCAGCCATGACACCTGCGGGCATGTCGGGCAGCAACTGATGCGTAGTTTATGAGTGAACGGGGCCTGTGCTTGCCACCAACGATCATGCAAATGGAGCACTATCTCACACCGACGTCCGCCACCTGAATAGCCAGGCAGGTAAGGCTGCATCAGGTACCTCTTCAAGGTGGATTTCATGAGCGGCGGTGCAATGGCATGTCAAATGCCAAATGTCCCGTTTGTGGCATGATAGACCCCTTCATAAAGGCACACTGCGCCTTCAGGAACCCAGTTCGCAGCATTGTAGGCATTCTAACAGTATGCCGATCCTGCTCGGGGCGTGGTACAACTGCGATGCAAGTGGTCATGCTGGAGCACACCGACGTTTGCCACTTATTTGCAGCACATCAATGCACGTCTCTGGCGGTGTAAAGGCCACATCAGCTTGCTTTATCTCTCCTCCACGCACGCCGCAACTGCACTATGCACAGCATGCAAGCTCTCGGCCGGTTTCTTCTCTCTGCTCTCGCAGGAAGTAGCGCCGCGGCTAAGCGGCACCTGCAGCTGCACATAGGCCACACGTAAATACACCAGGCCCGCTTCACAAATGGGTTGTGTGAGCTCAACACCCGTGAAGGACCAGGACAACTTCAAAGACAGCAACTCAAAGAACAATGCATCCTACAAAGACAACGATAAAAAGAAGCTGCCTCCCAGCGTGGAGGCAGCCATCCAAGGCGCACAGCGTAGGGGTGTCTCATTTGCGGGCGATGTGCGGGACACTCCTACACGCAACAAGGACAACAAAAAGGAGGAACTCGACGACACAGACTCACCGAGCAGAGCCGTGTCCATATCCGGCAGGCCCAGGTGCGTGCGCGATTCAAGACAAGAAAAGGCTGCCGGACATCTGGTACGGCTCGAGGGTACGACTTGCCATCTGCCCATCATTCCAGCTTGGCTGTACGTTCAGCTGACCAACCTTGCCTCTCTGCCTCTCGCTTGCCATGCAGCCGCTCCAGCCTGGTGGCCAAGCGAGAGAAGAGCTTCGTGGGAGCTGACCTGCATGCAATCATGGACGATCATGGCATGCTGAACCCTCTAGTCTCACGTCAGCTGTCAGTCATGAGCCATTACAGTGTACGCAGCGAGAGTGGCAGTGTCATGATCACACCTGAGGATGCAGAGGCGCCATTCAAGCTCATTCGCCTGATTGGCCGAGGCGGGTTTGGCAATGTGTACCTGGGAGACTGGGACAGCGAGCGTGTTGCAATCAAGGCAAGCAATTTTCCTATTGTACGCACCAGCAGGCCATCCATGCGCCTGCATGCTTCCGGGACGTGATGCATGTGAATCAGCCTGGAACACAGCGTCGCAGCCAGCGCGAGCGAGCGTGTCAGTACGCTGTGCGTTAGGCATGTGCACCACATGCATGCAAACAAACACACTTACTCTACACAGGCCATTCCTATCCATCGTGTATCATGCGGGTGCACACTGTATGCGTGTCAAGAACGCACATCTTCCCGCCTCACTCCAGCTTACTACTTGTCTACTTGCTTACTTTCCATCAGTCATGCACGTGAGCTGTGGGTACATGGGATTGTAGCCCTTTCCCGCTTTTCCCACGTCCTGCGTCATGCATCCAAGACGTACCTCTTACACATTCACTGGGCAATGAGACAGAGCATATCAGCCATGTACCGGTCCCAGATTCAATTTGTGGAGCGTGACAGTTGGGGTTGATGCACCACAGCTCCGGTGGGAAAGGTCCATATATGCATATCAGCCCATAGTCGTAGTCTGCCTGCCGCTGTGTCATGCAGATCATCGCCGGCAACACCAATGCCGAGGCCCCTGAGGAGCAGGAGTGGGAGGCGCGCAAGGAGCGCATGGCACAGATGGAGGCCATTCTTATGTCCGCAATCAACCACCCAAACATTGTACGCACATACAAGGTGAGGCCGGTCTTGAGCTATGTGTTGCATCGTACCTACAGGCCTGGAGTGCCCCACATGTGCGTTAGGTGAACGGCCCGCAGTCCGCTCAGCGAGGGCACAACAGAAAAACAGATGATCCCTGGACAAGTGCGGGTCATGCATGCGTGAGCAAGGCTACTTTACAGTCTGTGTCGGTTCTGTGTGTTGCTTGTTTCCTGTACTGTATACAGTCTGTGTCTGTTCTGTGTGTTGCTTGTTTCAGGTGACATCTCACAGTGGCGAGCACCTAGACCCAGAGCTGTTGAATGTGGAGCGGCAATTGCTGGCAGGCACCGGAGGGGACCAGGATGTGAGGAGGTGCTGCTGATACTTCAGCCAGGGGTAGACCTAGGGTAGACCTAGGGTTTAGGGTTAGACCAAGGGTTTGGTGCAGGCAAGCTAGGTTAGGTGCAGGGAAGCTAGGTTACGTGTGCATCTGTCCTTACGGAACTGGACACTGCTCCGACTCTGGGGATGGACACTCCGCTCGGGTTCAACCAGGGCTAGGGTTTCAGCTAGGGTTTGGACTCTGTCCAAACTCGCAACCTGTACTGGCTGGCAACACAGTTGATCGGGATATGATTGTGTGACGTGCTGAGCCAGTGTGCCTGTGCTTTGCCTGTGCAGGCGACCGGGGTCCCCTCCTTCGAGTGGCACATCATCATGGAGTTCTGCGACAGGGGCTCGCTGTCCAAGGCACTGGCATCCTTTAGGTGCGCTGGGCAAGCAGCTTTATCATGTTTGGAAATGTGATTGAACATTGCATGGAAGTTTTGGACACAGCAAGGTGCCTGTACGTTCTTGACCTTCCTCGGACACGTCGTGATTGCTTGTGAGCATCAGTTGTTGAGTATACTGACCATACTGGACCAGTCTTAAGTATTACTAGAGCAATCAAGCTTGTTCCATGACCCATCGGTCACAACCATGCTGTACTGGCCCACCGCTTTGTTGTGCAGGTTGCATGAGCCCATTGACAGCCACACAGTCAAGTGGGACGCCTGGGCTTCCTTGGAGGTCCTCAAGGAGATCGTGAGCGCCCTGATCTTCCTGCATGAACACAAGATCTTGCATGGGGACCTCAAGGCAGCCAATGTGCTGCTGGCTTCGAGCGACGAGGACAGGAGAAGGTGGCTGGCCAAGGTAAGCATTGAGGGAACTGTAGACTAAACACAAGCAGTACCCGTGGCATTGCGATATTGAATGCGGGCATTGGGGTATTGAGTGCAGGCCGGCGGTCGAATGGCAGGCACTGTGAAGGCAAGAAGGGGGTGGGGATGGGAGGGCAAGAAGGGGTGGCTGGGCAAGGAAGCTGTGGCTGGCCAAGGCAGGCACTGGAGCGGAAAAGAAACCAAGGGAACAGGACACAGGCAACAGCACCCGAGCGCAGTTGAGTCATGCAGCATGCGGCCCGGTGCTGCAAGCACAATACATGGAGGTGCCGCATGCAGGCCGGGCCTCTTTCTCTATGACAGGCACAGTAACTCTGTGTCTCTGCGTACAGGTTGCTGACTTTGGCCTAGCGCGAGTGCTCAAGGACAAGGGGCACATCAAGACACAGACCTTTGGCACGGTCACACACATGCCGCCAGAGCTGCTGGCCAAAGGTCAGTCACGTGCTGCATGACATGCATTAACATGGGTGCGGCGTCACACATGGTTACTGTGGGATTTGTTGTTGCTGGGCACCTGCCGTTGAATCATGTGACTCTAAGATTCTCAACTGTCCTTGGCCCGACACCACATTTCTCTCTTCACTTGCTCTTTCTCACTCTTCTCATTCACAATGGTCAGCTTCCCACTCTTCCCAGGCGCTAAGCTCAAGTTGCCATTCATCATCTTGTGAGCCATACTTGGCATCTAAATCTTGGTTGTGAGGCTTCTGCCACACTTCTCATCTTTTCCGTTTGTTGCTTTCACGCCTGTTCCCACTCTTGTGTGATGCTCACTCACCTCACAGGCACTCTTTCGCCCTCATCGGACGTTTACGCTGTGGGTGTGCTGATGTGGGAGATTTTCACAGCGGAAAAGGTGTTCAAGCAGCTGTCTGACAGCGAGGTGATCCTGGCAGTGGTGACCAAGAAGGCACGGCCAACATTCCCCTCAGACTGCCCGTCAAAGTAAGGACTGGTACAATCCCTTCTGCATAAGCATTTCTTGTCTAAAGTAGTCCGTTGCGACCTGACCGCCCATCCGAGTAAGGGATGGGCGGTTTCTGTGGTGGGGGGATGGTTTCTGAGGTCGGATTGTGTAGCAGGCTGAGCAACAGCACGAAGCAGCTCGATGGTCCGAGGTTGCTTGCGTTGCACGATTGCACCAACGGCCAGCATCTCAGTCAATCTCAGCTTACTGCACATTTCATCACATTTCAATCAGCTGCGTTCAATCCCAAATCCTCACAACTCTCACAAATGAATTGAAATTAAACGTTAATCAATGCTTGTTGCTTCCAGGCGGCACACGCACTCATGCTGCTTCCATGTGGCCTTCCAATTGATGTCCATTACCTGCCTGTCCTCGCTTCCCTTTAGATATAAATTCCTTGCTGAGAAGTGCTGGGCTGAGATGCCGGAGCTGCGGCCGTCCCTGGAGTCATTGCTGAACGAGCTGGAGAACCTGCAAGCACTCCTGTGCCCACAGGTGCGACTTAGGGATTGACAAATGATACATAACACTTATGTGCCAAACAGTGCCAATTAGTGCCAAACAGTGCAGAACCTCAAGTATCACACCATGCTAATTCCCCAGTGTGAGCCTGGGCACAGTTTGTGCTGTTGATGCCAAGCACTGCCGAACAAGTGAAGGCGATGCATAACCAAGCATTGATGAATTGCCTGCAGGGCCAAGAGACCTCGCGTCTTGTCTGCAAGGTCTACCCCACCCGCCAGCGGCCGCTGGAGCAGTACAGGCAGCAGCTGGCAGCGGCAGCGGCGGCAGCCAGCGGCCGGGATGCACAGGTCACCTCCCCAGCGGCTGCTCCGGCGCCTGCCGCTCCCGCTTCAAGCACCAATGCCCGCCCAGCCTCCAGCGATCTGGGGAAAGCCCCCGCCAACTCTCACGTGCAGAAACTGGTGCGGTTGGGGATCCCGCGACGCTTGCTTGGGACGGCAAGGGAAAGGACCGGTCCTGGCCGAGACAACGGAACGTGTGTCGTGAAATCATCAGGACAACATCACTGTCTGTATGGCACCATCTTGCGTCAGTATTCAGTGACCGGTTCTTCTGTAGTCCCCAGCTGCGAACGGTCATCGGAACAACAAAAAGAACTTTATTTCGGCCGTTGGTAGTCCCCAGCTCTGACACAATTTTCAAGCAGACATCGTTATCTGTCGGACGTCATTACTTGTGTTGGTCTCATTACTTCTGATTGCAAGCCCAGAAGTCAAGCGCAGTACAGTAGTTGTATTCAAACGCACCAAACAGGGCAGCGGCCCCTGCCGGCACTTGTCACGCTTGACAGTGCATTCTTGCCGCCATTCTGTGTGCTGCAGAGCGCACATACGAAACGGAAGAGTGCCAGTGAGAACAAGCCCAGCAGCCCACTCAGTCGCAACTCCAATGCGGACCTGACCATTGGCACCGCTCCCGATGAGTTGCTCAAGCGAACCAAGTCGCTTGCACCAGATGTTGTGGCGGCGGGCAGAAGCCCTCTCTCTAGCAGCGCCGTGTCGGTGAGTGTGTCTTGAGTGCCTGAAAGGCTTGTGGACTCCGGCTAGAACAATCGAATAGCATTGCCTTGGCTGGTCATTATTGAGCAGGTCCAAGGCATCAGAAAGATTACCCCTCCTCGGCTCATCCGGCCTTCATTCCACGCCTTCCAAGTACCAAAGTCATGCCTATGGCTGGTCATTCTTCGTTGCTGGTCGCCCTTGAGCGGGTCCAAGGCATCAAGAACATCACCCACGGCGTTTTGTGTCTGCGCATTTCTCAGATGACGATGTGTTCATACTGCATTGTTGAGATACGAATGATCTGTGCAAATATGCGCAGGCCGGCAGTTCAAGCGTGACGGACGTGCGTCATATGAACGCAGTGCTTGCGGCCTCGAAATCCACTGGGGGGCTGGCCTCGTCGCCGCTGGCAAAGGAATCAGTGAGTGATGACGGAGTGTTCCGTCTGCAACGATTCACGACGGAATTGCAGGCATCGCACGTGCACAGGTCGAAACATCACTGCTTGGACGCGCACGCCGGCTAGCCATCACCGCAAGCTGTATGCGCATGCGTCATTCGCTACAGTTCACAATGCGTGCGTCACAGCATCGGGTGCTTCCATGCCGTTTGTACATGCACGTATCATTTGGTACAGCTCGACATGAATGCGTCACAGTACAGGCTTATTGCATAACCTTCGCTAATCACATCGCACGCCCATGCGCAGGTCAAATGACGGGGTCCTCGGCTACAGCCTCTTCGCGTCCACCCATCCGTGGGTCCCGAAGGCCTAGCTCAGCCTTCGCACCTGCCCCCCCTGCCTGGCGCCCACCCTGCATCTGCCGACGATCCCATCCCCGCCACAGACGACGGTGCAAGCAGCAGCGCCGTGAGCTCGCTGCTCTCAGTGCCGAAACAGGACCTCTGGAGTGGGCAGCACATGCCTGGAGCGTCTGGCCTTGCCAGGCGAAAGCTAGGACCTGAGCATCACGTCGGCCTTGATGGCGAGCCGTCTACGGCGACTTGAACGACTTGTCGCACATGGGGCGTTCTTTTGCATACCAAGTGCTTCAGCATGCTGATGGCGATAAACACATGTGTGGCGATCCACATCTGTGCCATGGCAGCTAAGCCCACTCTTGCTAAGCAATCCTTACAAGCTTTGCCTCCTGTCACACTCATACATTGGTACCCAGGAGGCTGCACGTTGCATGCAGCGCCATGGATGCATCGGCATGGAGCATCGGCAGGGTGGACGGAAGAGCGTAGCCGAGGAACCCGTGACACCTTTTCTCACATTCAACGCCTCGATTAGCGATGACAGTTTGTAGAATTCGCGCTCTCACACCGGTGGCCAAGAGATCAGGAGGTTTACTGGGCAAGTCATATTCGCTTCAGGACGGCTCTGGTCAGGAGGGTTGCGTGCAGTTGGCAGGATTACCCATAACCGACTTGATAACTGCTATGGTGGATGGATTTGCGTGCGGGAGGGCTTACCCACCTAGGACAATTCAGGTCAGATAGAACATATACCGCAGTAGAACGCACACTAAACTTAAGATTTTGGCTACTTTTGTGACCAACTATGTCTCTGGCTTCAGGACTCTTTTGTATGCGCCAGACCGGATCTCTGGACCTGAAGGTCTACTACGGTTTATTGATCAAGTTCAAAAGCACCCAGCCTTTATGCAAGGGCATCGAAGTCCGCCAGTTTGTCATTAAGGGGTGCTGAATAATCTTGAACGTTGAATTGACAACGTGCTTGATCGCTTGGAAGGATTTGGTGACCATGCCAGTTGTTTGAAGCCACTGGCTTTTGCACATCGGGCTGGCCATACATGGTTGGGACGACCGTGTGCTGCGTGTCGAGCACTTCTCTGTGGTTGGTGCTCGCTCTAGAACCTAGACATGCTTTGCTCGGAAGTTGCAATGGCCTGTTTTTGCCGCACGAGTGTGCAGTGGGTGACGTTTTGAATCCAATGCGGTTGCTGTCTCTGGGCAAAGGTGTCTAGCTGGCTTGGGCAGACAGTACAGGCATGCTATACTACTAGTTGTTCAAGGCATGAAAGGGACATATGAAACAGAACGCACTTGTGCATGCATGTATGGTGTGTATGGGACTTGAAGCGCTCCAAGTAACTGTATTCTCTAGCTTCTTTGTAAAGACCAAGATGGTATTGTATGACGTGCAAACTAGCCTGGTGTAAGCGGCCTGGATCAGGCTGCAAGTGCAGAGACAATAGGAATTTACTCAAGGCGCCCACATGCCAGCAGCGTGGATGCCAGCAGCTGAAGCCCAGGTTGGGTACCGACATGTGCACGCCTTGAGCACAAAAATGGTCAGTCGGTTGAAAGCAGTGGCGGCTGCATGCTGACCATTCGTGCCACTCCCTGTCCTGTCCAATTACGCGCCATTTGAGCCAGTGAACCCCAAGCTGTGCCAATCACCCCCTCTGTGTCCCATGCCAGGCGAGGTGCATCTGATCTCCTGGCACTGGGGCAGATGCAGTGGGGCCATGAAGTTGACCCTGTCCATTGTGTCGCCTGGCAGGATGCATGCGTCGATGCCGCTGCAGTCTGACAAGCAAGGGTGTGTGTGTGTGGG
>QAXH01006615.1:0-12644 GCA_004335635.1 Chloromonas sp. AAM2 | reverse complement strand
GGCAGGAGGGTTGCAGAGGCTGGCCCCCTGACTCCTAGTAAGAAAGCCTTCACCCCGGCCAACAAGCCAAACAGCAGGGACCATGTGCAAGTGCTTTGAAAAAGGGACAGCGGATCCAAAGTATCTAACACACACCATCACCAGCAACTAATTATGTCAGTGACTCCGTCATACATCGGCGATTCCAGGCAGGCCTTGCTGGCTGCCTGGGGTGCCAGGAACTGAGGATGTGCGGCCTATGTTAGCCTGTAACAGCCAGTACCACAGGCCGCACTTGAGAAGAAAGGGAATGAGCACGCAGGTGGCACAGGTGAAGCGAGATGCCAATGAATGGCGCACAGTCAACCAGGAGTTGTGGTTTTCAGGGCTTGAACGTGCATGAGTGGTACATAGAGTGGTACAGTTTGAATGGTGATTTACCAGTGAGCAGCAGTGTCTTTGATGGTCTGAAGAAGTACAGAGTGCCCTTGGCTACGTTATGCAAGCGTGCAGGTGGCACCTAACGGGTGGGCCTCGTTCAAAGTTCGAAAAAAAGTAACAAGAAAACGTCCGAATTCCAAACTGGGTAAATTGACGCTGCGGGCTCGACGCACTCATTCGTGCACAGTTTACTTTCGTGATCACAAGTGTTTACTTCAAGTTGCAAACCAAGGTAGGCAGGCTCCCAGCTTCAAAGCCTGCCATTGAAGTGATCGACAGCTTCGGCTGCAGCAGCTTGGCCTTTGCTACCCGCCGCAACTCGGCCATGCACTTCTCGCCTTCTTGCAGACCAACTGTATGGCTCCTTCTGCCATGACACCAGCTGAGGTGGACAACCTGGTCAGGCCCCTGACCTTGAAAGACCTGAGGGTGCAGACCCGCGTCCGTGGTCTGTCTCCCGCAGGTGAGAGGAGCCCGAATGGTGTAACCAAGAAGCAAGCTGTTACGGGCACAGCCTGCTCGTGGTTGCGTGCTGAATCCATGCAGATTCGAGAGGAAACCCTACCAAACTTAATGCAAAGTTGTCCTTGTTCGCCTTCGTTCAGGCGGCCTGGAGGCTCTGCGTGACAGGCTTAAGGAGGTGGGTGCTGCAGGCATTTGCAACCAACTACAGTGCAACTACAGGGCAGCAGCTGGACCAGCAAACGAAACCTAATTGATTCGTACACCAGATCTTACAAGTAGCCGGCTGCTGCCTTGCGTGTCGCAGGACATGCTGTCATCTGGTGACTTTGCTCTTAAGAACGAAGCCGGTGAGGACCAGGCCACAGTAACTGTCACCGCGGGCTTGTCTTCAAACGATACGGCGAGCGGCAAGGCATGCAACAACTACAACCGTGCTGCTGGACAGGTGCGATACTCATGCGCTCGATTCAGCAGAAGATAGCTAAGTAAACTTGAAATTTCAACCTTTTTGTCATGGTCTGCATGCGCAGAACGTCGGGAATTTCTTGACGGACAGGTGCAGCTCCCGTGTCCTGGCCCCACCAGGCGGCGTATCTCAGGTGAGTGCGTTACTCTGCGTAGCATGCTTGCGCAGGTTGCTCAAATCCGCCCACTGTCAATGAGGACTCACTCACAGTGTCCTCATGCCTGCAGATCGTGTTTGGCGAATCCGATGCACCCATCACCAAGGTGGGTTTGCGTATCATGCTGCGCTGGTTGTGTTGTCAGCAATGCAGACATGCCAGCTTGGCTGCTTGCGGTTCACCTCACCTTGGCGTCAAACAAGCTGTAACACTGACCCTGCACGCATCTGCAGGCTGCACCTCAGGCCTCAGCCAACCCTATCACTGCCCCAAGCTCTCAGCAGCAAGGCACTACCATGGGAACATCCAACAATAACTACTCCCGCCCAGGTGGTCAGAATGTGAGTGACCAACCTAACTGCATTTCCCAATTCAGCCAGATGTGCTGGCACCTGCACCCGATACGTTGCCTGATGTGTTTGCCTGGTGTGTTGGTGGTGCAACACAAGAACTGCTGCTCTGGTTGTGCAGGTTGGCAACTTTATGACCGACAGGAACAGCTCTCGTGTGCTGGCACCCCCAGGTGGTGCTTCCCAGGTAATTGTCCTGGCCTGTGCATATGAATGCCGCACGCTGTCTTAGCTGTTCTTTGGTTGCAAACCTTACGAGCCAGCCCAGCCTGACTTGGTGGGAGTTACTGGTCTTAGTACCAGTCCTTTGCCGGCTGTCCTATAAAACCGTCTTGCTCTGACTGAATGTCGCAGATCACCTTCGGGTAAACCGTGTCCGGACTGGATGCTGCGACGTTTCAGCTAATGGCGGGTTCAGCTAAATCTGTTGATGGTATCACGGACAGCTTGCTACCAGGCCACCTTGCTTGTGATGGAGCAGAGATACCACTTACCTACAGTGGTCGTAGCGTAGTAAAGAACATGAACCCTGATTAAGCGTGCGTGATCAATGTGATTAATGTGACTTGTCCCACTCGGCCAACTGTCAGAGCTGGGAAGCCTTAGTGATGTCTTTGGACGCAGGCTGATTTTAATAGCACTAATTGTGTGCTAATGTGATGTAACCTCTTGAACCATTCAGTGTGGTAGCTGCGTCTAGCATTTACTGCTGATGATGGAGGCAGTCTTTACTACCATGTTACAGTGACACGCATCTTGGAACCATCATGGGCAGTCCTGCGGTCCGACTCCTTAAAGAGTTGTTGTTAGCGAGACCTTAGCCTAAAAAGAGTACGATGTCACACAACACGTGCCAAGGTGGGCCATGATAACAGACAAGAGAAGGCAGGCCATGATGGCAGCCATGTGTTCGTTGAGACAGCATTTGGAGCAGTGTGAAGTGGCATCAAGTGAACCGACAGGCATTGCGGCCATGGCTATGGCATGGGAATCATCTGTCGCCAGTTTACACCTAATGTCTTTGGCTTTTAGCTTAGCATGCAAACAATGTGCACTAAGAGACTCCTGTCAGCTTGTGGCGATGTCACACATGGTACCACAGATGTCACCACATGTCACCACCTCCCACAATGGTGCAGTTAACAGCTGTGCTGACCAGTTTGCCTCTCAGCCTCCTAGCTGTGCTGACCTTTTCCCTCCCGCCCCTTGCCCCCGCTGACCAATCCCTCTCCAGTCTGAAGGCTATGTAACACACCCACAAGCGGATTGCAGGTGCATCACACACAGGTCTTGCAGGCTGTTTCTGCCCTGCAAGCATTAGCAGGACGGACAAGGCCTCTCAGCCATCTAATGCATGCCTGTTCTGCTGGAACTGTGCTGCACAGTATATGTCATGTGCTTAGTATCTGTCTGGCGTTTTGAAGTATACATAGCTGTTTTACATCAGGAAAGCCGTCACAGGACATGAGACGGGCCGTGCACTGCCCTGACCAACCCTGAGCAGGAAAGAAGTAAGGCTGCAAGAAAGGCAGAAACAGGCCCGAAGGCAGAGCGGAAAGAAAGGTAACCGGCTGTGACTGACAGAGCACAGAAGGCGCAGGCAAAACGTATTAGCCCAAATATGGCATGGGATATATGAGCTATTCTGCTGCTGACGCTGCCTTTGCTGCATGTGGCCTGCCGCTGTACTGAATTGGCAAGTTCAACCTGAGTACACCCTGCCTTCCTTCTTGGCTTGACACGAAGAGGCAGTGAATGCGCCTAACTGCTTTGGGCCAACGCGCAATGCCCGTCTGTTCGCATTCAGCGCATTCATAGCAGGCTGTCTCTTCGCGGTCAACGAACAAGGAGGGCAGGTGTACCCAGCTTTAAATTGACATGTCAACACACTTGATAGGTCACAAACGTCAGCAATGTCAATGGCTCGTATGCCCCACATGTGTGACATGATGGTGGGCAGCCATAGGTCGGAAATGCATCATACGCCATCAACCTGCGCAATACAAGTAGTATATGAAGAGTTTGGTGGTTCTGCAGCCTGGTCCGAGCGTCTGTGTGCATCACTTCAATCCCTTGTGAAGAAATTTGTGTCGACGAATTGGCAATGCCAGAAGGAGCAGTGCTACGCCAGCTGACGCAACTGTGCAATGCCTCAGTCCTCACAGTACACAGGACTCGCACGCTTACACAGTGAGTGACAGACAAGCAAGCACAATGCTGGTAGATCGCAGGTCACTTTGATGTACCGAGGCACACTGAGACATCAAGATGTCAAGCAGGCAATGCACGTCTGATTGCCTGTTGACGGAGTATTCCAGCACTGCAGTTACGGCAAGTAGCAGAGAAACAACAATCAGCAGTATTTGCGCTGCAGCTCCGCCTCCGAGTAAACATGCCATAGGCCCAGGATCTGGTATGCGGCCTGCAGCACACACCAGGGCATCAACACATAGCACGACATCACACACACGGTATACATGGTATGCAAGCAAGCGACAGATGTGGCCACTGTATGTTGCATGGTACGCCAGTGCACACCCGAGTGAGTAGCAATCTCGCTGAGGATCAGGATTATGCATGAGACGGTGCCCGGACGACGTGCCCCACAACAACGAGCCTCAACTGTTGAACTGCTTGCACCATTCTCTACCGGAATGTCCATGAAATTCATTCATCTGTTTCAACATCATAAGCCAAGTGAAACCCCTGGTTACGGACTTGTATGCGCGGTATGGCATATATTCATGGTGTATGATTTCACCTTGACTGTGAGGAGCTCCCAAGCCATTGAGAGAATGGACGTGGCACGGATCTTGGAGCCAGGCATCTCAGTCCACTCCACAAACACCTGCAGACGACAGTAAGAACACTGTTCTTGAGAATGGCTTCAATGCCCATCACCTTACTTCAACCAGCATAGGCTCAAGCCACAAGCCTGTGTGTCATCCTTTTGCTGCTGATGTCTAGTTGCATCCCATCAACCCATCATATCACAGGTCAACCCACCAACCCACCCACCTGAATGTGCGACGCGGCTGCAGGACAGATCAATGAAAAGAAGCCAGTGTTTTTGATAACTGGCGGCCCCGCCAGTTCCTGGCGACCGTCACGATTTGACTTCTCACTGACTGGCGGTGAGGGCCCGCAAAGCAGGTCCTCGCCGCCAGTTCGCTGCCGCATGCAGCGTTTGTGCTGACAGTTGACAGCCAGTTTTACAACGGTCGGCTGCCAGTTGCCTGCCAGACCGAAGGCCTGGCCCGCCAGACCGCTGGACATGTCAGGCTTATTGAAGCGCTAACAAATGGTAAATGCGCGGCTGAAGCGTCTGGCGATCATGGAATCGACACCATTCAAATTGTCGACAGCCTGCTGACCCAATGCACTCTCGGGGGTCAAAGCGCAGCTGATTCGGTGCCTTCTGTGGGTAGTCAACCCGCACAGCTGTCCCAGCTCCAGCACCCTCATCTGGGGTCGCAGACAAGGAGATTACGATCCCAATACCATGGTGACAAGTCCTCGTGAGCCAGCGACCAAACGCGCCAAGCACCCTCCCCAAACACCAGTTCCAAGCCAGTTCAGCCCTCGTCAGCAGCCTCTCAAAGACAGTGCGATAAGAATCGGCAGATTAAACTGGAGTGGTACAATGCACCATGGGTCGGAGGAGACATGCCCGCTGGCCAGCTTTGAAGCAACTCATGCAGCCATTACAACAAGCGGTTGCATGACTTCAGCTCCTTGCGTGCCAACACGCTCACAGACCATGCAACTCACAAGCTCGTTATGCAGCGCAAGTGCTGGCCCGTACCAGGCAGTGCACAACCACACACTGGTCGAGGCAGCAACAGCCAAAGAAGCCTCTGTTTAACGTTTAGCTTGAACTCTTGCGCATGTCAGCTGTTTGACGTATCACAGCCACAACGCGCACAGACCAGACGTCTGGGGCCTTTGACTATGTGGCCTTAATGGGTAGCCTGACAGTGTTTTTGCTTCTGCTTTATGATTGCTAAAACATAGCGCAGCCTTTGGCCTTGTAAGCTTGTTATACTGAACCTCCTGTGCAACCATGCTATTTGAGCTTTGAACTCAGGGCGCTGCGGCCGCCGCCAGGTAAAGGCTCCAGGCCGCCAGGCGCAGCGGCCACTGCCAGGTGAGAGCTTCAGGCCACCAGGGAACAGGCCGCCAGGCAGGTGCCACAGGCTGCCAGCCCGCCGCCAAGCGGGCTGGGCAGCCTGCGAGGCCAGCCGCCAGGCTGGGCTGTTCAGCCTGACAGTCTGCCGACAGGCCGAAAAAATTAGCAAAAACACTGAAAGAAGCTCACCCCCACCCACGCACCTCGGTGAGTGGTATCCCCAGCACCTCCGCCAGGTAGATGAGCTCCACGTCAAAGCACCACCGCTGCAGCCGCTGGTTGCCGTACAACATGGCAGCGGCACGACGTGTGAACAGCTGCGCAGGAAAGGGCAGAAAACATTGGCACACGCAGTTGGCCACGATTACTTCAACGAGACAAGGCCGGCATGGGACAGCAACGCAACGGTCATGCAACGTTTCGGATGGGCAATGCTCTACGAGACCATGTGCCACGACATGCTCATTGCCCCTCCCCTGCTGCTGCTGTGCTCATGATCATTTGCTTGGGTATCATCATCATCACATCGTAGCTTATCAATGGCATTTGCAGGTATCTGAGACACTTTTGACTTGCGTTTCAGAAACACAGCCGAAAGGGTGTGATCAACTGAAAGCAACACACCTTGAAGCCGCACTGGGTGTCCCGGATTCGCCCACCCGCCACAAACGTGACGAGGAAGTGGAAACCCTGCAAGAGCAGAGACCAACATCAAGCGGTTGCACGTCACTCTTGTGAAATGGGCGGGACTGGGATAGCGAAGGAAATTGGGAGGTGGTGATAATGGTGGCGAGGTCTGCAGTGGAGCGTTGGTGCTCTGGACGCTTTCCACGAGTTGGCGCGTCATGGGCAAGGACATCGTGGTGAAACATCAGGTTCTGCGAGAGTAGCTTCTCAGTCGCTACAAAGCAGTCCTGTGCTGATTGATGCCAAAGTTCATTCCACAAATCGCCAGGCTTCTGCATTCGTGTTGAGGCCCAGAATGGCTGTCGCAAGGCATGAGACATGAAAGTGCTTTGCTGATTCCACATCAAAGCCTGCGGCAGTGAAGTGATGATGGCCTTGCCATGCACCGAACTGATGCCCATCCTTCGACCAGAGGTCTTGACATCACCATTACCAGTGATAATAGTTGATGAGCAATGATTCATGAATTGCCTTGGTTACCTTGGTCAGCATGTTGCGAATGGCGCTGCGCTTTGCCGCCGCCGCCTGCGCCTGGTGCGCCCGGCTGCCCAAGGCAGCTCCCAGAGGAGCCTCCTCGCCGCGGATTATAAGTCTGCAGCGCATGGGGGTTCAGCATGCAATGGCTTAGCGCATGGGTGGTGGCCTGCTGCGCGCGGGGGTACTGCGCATGAGTTCACTGCACATGGGTGTGGCCCAACCAGGACAGTGGTCTGCTTACCAGGGCATGACAACATTCCACTTTGTACCAGGCAAACTTTCTAGACTCCTTCGGCTTTGTGAATGTGCAGGGATGAAAGACCATTGGAAGTTGCCGCTCAGCCGGCAGCCACATGGGTGTTGAATCTGTTCTGAGTACATCATACGCAAGAGCCTGCTAGACAAGTTCCATGGTATTTCTGCACACCAGCCTGCACACACGTGCACAATTGTGAAAAAGAAACGACGCTAGAACAAAACAGTGCCAGTCTGCCCACTCACTTTGCCAAGCCTGCCTCCACCATGTCCAAGTCACTGAAGCGCGTTGCCCCGTCCGCATCAATGAACAGGCAGTATTCGCCGCGCGCACACAGCATGCCGCGCCGCACCGCATGGCCCTACACCCATGCACCCATGCACCCATGCATGATGTTTCATCAATCATGTTCCATGCAAAGCACATCAATCCTGCACCCATGCACCCATGCATGATGTTTCATTAACCATGTTCCATGCAAAGCACATCAATCCTGCACCCATGTATGCCTCATCAAACCTGTCTTCATGTACACTCAGATTATACCAAAATGCATTTTATACTCATGCATGGCGCATGGAAGGCGACAAGCCACAGATCAGGAGCGCCACAGCAGCATGGTTCACAGATGCAAACAGAGTGACACAGGCGAGGAATTCTGCTGTCTTCATACCAGCGATCCAAAACGACCCGTCCTCTTTGCACCGTCCGTCCGAAAACTGACACATGGTGCATGTGGTACTGGCTAACTGGCATGGGAATCCATGGCCTCTTTCCAGCCCAACCTACCTTGCCTTTGTTGTATGGCACCCTCAGGATCCGCACTGTGTCAAAGCCGTGCTGCCGCACGTACTGAGAAGCCACCCTGCAAAGAAGACAGAAGATGGCAACCAGCAGGCATGCTAGGAGTCAGCATACGACAGAGGCCAGATATCTAGTACAAGTCTAGCTCGGTGCTGCCGGTCCGCAAATCGCTCGATACACCTGACACGCTTGGTGCCAGATTTCCCCCCCATACGTACCTGACTGTGTTATCCTTGCTGCCATCATCCACCACTATGATCTCCCATGTGAAGTGCGGCCCTTGTCGGTTGCGCCGCTGTTGCAAGTAACTGCGCATGCACAATCATCACATGCCCGTCAGTCGCTTGAATGAAGAGTGTGCACACTGATACATCTCGCCTCTGTTTGTGGCTTTCATTGTCGTGCTTGGCATGGCACAGAAATTCCAGCCAAGCTACAACCCCTCCACCCTCACCACGAATAACTGCACATGCACACATATCATATGCCCGTCAGTTGGTTACCAAGAGTGTGCACGCCGGTAGACCTCGCCTCCGTTTCTCATCTGGCATGCTGGAATGGCAGACATGTTTTGGTCATGCTACTCAGACCATCTGCCATGGACGTTTCACATCACGAAGTAAATCATCCTTCTAGCATGGAAGGTGCAGTGGCGATGAGCATGTGGCAATGAACATGGTGTGTAAGCGCACAACTGTTCGTGTGCCCCTGTGTCT
The DNA here is from genome assembly GCA_004335635.1 of Chloromonas sp. AAM2. Classification (NCBI taxonomy): domain Eukaryota; kingdom Viridiplantae; phylum Chlorophyta; class Chlorophyceae; order Chlamydomonadales; family Chlamydomonadaceae; genus Chloromonas; species Chloromonas sp. AAM2. The sequence continues at coordinate 3,717 of QAXH01006615.1, read as the reverse complement.
TTAGCCTCTCTTCCCCGTTCGCCTGTCCTTCTGTCCTGGTAGTTTCCTCCCCTTGTGTCACGGGTCATAAGATACGTCTACCCCATCCTTGCCCCATGCTGCTCATTCACCTGCCAGTTGATCATCCACTACTTCAAATACCCAGCTAGCTGACCTTGCCCCACTTCCTTCGCCTGACCCCGGAATCACCTTATTGTTTCATCCAAGGTTGCCCCCAGCCTGTCCTGCTCATTGTACGCTGGAATGACAACCGTGAGTGACTTGGTGGGGGGGCTGTAGATAGAAGGCTGAGGTGCCTGCAGCAGCGCACATGAATGTTGCATGGAGCCTTGACACATGCACAATGTGCACGCATGAGATCTGCACTGAACCAGGAGAGGTTGCAAGCTGTTGCCTGCATGCATGCTTCTCTGCTGTACCACATGCACATGCACAACACTGCCTGTGCTGTTTGTGTGTTCCTTTTGTGCGCATGTAGCCTTGACATTAGTTGCACATGCATAAGACCTGCTCTGAATCAAGACACGTTTTAAGCTTTTCCCTGCTGTGTTTATGACGGCTGCAGATGGGGCGTGTAGAATCAGGGCTTAAGGCTCAGTGCAGCATACAGGCACGCAAAGTGAGCGGAAACACAAAACCATGTGATGGCTTGCAGTATGCATGCATGCTCCTCTGCCCCATGATCCCCACTCGCACTCCTCTGCTTCGAGATTCTCATGCTCAACGAGTGGTATGAAACAGTGTTGAGATTGCAACGCCCAAGGTTATATAATAGGTGAGAATTACTCACCTTGGAGCGCGCAAGTCAACGGGCAAGGCCACTAGCGGCAAGCAGAGATATTGATCCAGTGAAAACACTAGCAATGTGTTTGTTTGTGCTCAATCCTGTATGTGCAACACTGCCTGCCTCATATCTCTAGTAGGATGCTGATGCAGACCACCAAAAGTGTTTCTGTGCTCTGTGCACTTCTGCGTTGCTGGCAACTTGTTGCAGCCCTGGCGGTCAGCGTGAGTCTGCTCTAGTTCTGATCCTGCCAATGCTGCCGGTGCTGCCATGCAATGACATGCGTGCCAGTGTTAGGAACATGCTGCACTGATAAGCTGTGTGTTCAGCACAGCAGTTGCAACATGGATTTCCGGGCTGCATTGAGATAGCTTCCTCGTACCAAGGAGGGTCCTGGGTTGAGAGGATCCTCCAAAACGACAGCTGAAGGCTCAGCCAACTGGGCTTGCAACCGCAAGCTGAATGATGTCAGCTTGCTGATCACCAGTCCTAGAACAGCCGCCTGCATTGTACATAGTGATAAGTGATCTGTTCTTCGCATGCAGTTGGATAGTACCATGATCTGCGATTAGGGTCTTGCTCGAGACGTACCAGAAGGAAGCACACCGCCTCCAGCAGCATCTCAAAGGACAAAGAAGAAGATCTGGTATAGGTTCCTTGCTTCGCGCCTCAAAGCCACGTAGACATGCGCATGTTTCTACCTCGGCAGTTGGTCATTCTGCACACAGCTATACGCTGCAGCTGCCAGAAAACAATTAATCAACAGCGATCAGATCAACAAGGCTCTGGCCGAGGGGGCCAACCGCTGCCACCTCCGCTGCCACCTGCCTTACACCTGCCAACTTGCCACGCCACATAACGGGTTTCCGTTCTGTGGGTCATCGGTCTGACTCTCAGCGTCAGAGACCACCAGCCACAGACCACCAGCCAAACACACACGCGCCATCAATCAAGCTTTTCGTTCGCTCTGGAAAGGCAGCCTTGATTATAGGACGGCAGCCCTAATCCACTTCATCATTCTTCAGACCCTTGCCAACCTGCTGCGCCTTGGAGCCTGAGCAGCAGCAGGGCGCATGGAGCATAACAATGGTAAGCAAGTGGATGGCACCGCCATGCTCTGACATGGTGTGCCACGAAGGCAGAGGGCCGAAAATGTGCATTACATGCCTCTCCCGCAGACTTTAGTGTGTTCGTTGGCGATCTGGCCTTTGAGGTGGACGATGCTACCCTAGAGAACACGTTCAGGACGTACTATCCGGGCACCAAGCATGCAAAGGTGCGCGAGCAAGCACGAACGTTACCTGAATTCCGTGTGAATTCGGGGCAGCTTCCAAGGTGCAACAGCATGCCACCAGTCACGCCTAGCACACGCAACGTACAGTTGCCACCATTTGACACATGGTCCAATGGCTTGGCAGCCTACGACGACCTGACAGGACCAGAATGGCAAAACTTCACTGGACTTGTGCCGAAAGCCTAAGCGTACCATTGTGTTCAGACTTTTAGAAACCTGCCGTCATGTAAGCCTGGTGCTGACGCGCGTGCTCTGATTGCTGTCTCGCAGGTGATGGTAGACCCAAATACAGGGCGCAGCCGGGGCTTTGGCTTTGTACGCTTCAATAACGAGATAGAACGGGACCGCTCCATCACCGAGATGAGTGGTGTTTACTTGGGTAGCAAGCAGATCCGTGTGAGCCTCGCAACGCAGCGCAAGCCGGGAGGCCCGCCTCCACCGTACAGCGCGGGAGGCGCGTCCACTGCTTCCACCACGACTGGTGGTGGGGCACCCACTCCCACTGATCCCGAACTTGCCAACACTACACTGTTTATCGGAGGCCTCAGCACCAGTGTGACAGAGGCAGAGCTGCACAACGCGTTTACACGATGTGGCGAGATTGTCTACACCAAAATTCCAGCCGGCAAGGGGTGCGGCTTTGTGCAGTTCGTGCTGCGTTCCGCCGCAGAGTATGCTTTGGAGCACATGAACGGGCATGTACTGGGCGGGATGCCCATTCGCGTATCATGGGGCAAGAGCACCAAGCCAGGTGGCGCGGGTCACTACGGTGGGCCGGGCGCTCACGCAGCAACCCCCGCATACGGCGCTGCAGGCTACTACGGCGCACCTGTCCCATACGCAGCAGATCCATACGCGCATGGAGCATATGGCGGGTATGCGATGCCGGGATACGAGGCATACGGCTACGGCGCTTACGGAGTTGATCCGTACGCGGTGCGTGTCATGCCTGACTGTGTATAGGCGCCCTACCGGGTCCAGCACTTGGCTTGCATACGCGAGCCTTGTGTTCTGCCTCACAGTTTTTCCAAGGCATTCACACACACGACAGCACTGCTTGACATCCAAACTATCAGGCGTTTCTGCCCATGCCACAGTTTCTGCTTCTGAGCCGCGTCGCTGCCGTTACGCTTGCAGGGGTACCCAGGCTACAGCATGCCACATGCTGCAGGCACGCCTGCTGGAATGGCAGCGGCCGCTGCAGCCAGTGCAGCCGCAGCAGCGGGACAGCATGCAGCCCCTGGCGCTCCGCAAGGACCTGTGCAGCCCATCATGTATGATCCATTGGCGCCGATTGGCGTTGACAAGCTCAATATGGCCTTCATGCACAGGTGCGGAATTCAATGGTATCACCCTACTGAATGAGGGACAAGGAGTATGTATGCACAGAGCCTGCATGCCTACAAGGACTCACTCACGGCCATTGCGCCCAGGCTTGAATGTCCTGTTCAGCACGTGTCTACCAGCAATGAAAACGTGTTCATTGTGCCTGCAACTTCCAAGGTTCAGCAGGTGGTGGAAGCTTGTTATTGCGGACGATTGTTGTGCATCATTCAATCCTGGTGCTGGTGCCACCATCTTGTAAATGCCCGCACGTACATCAGCTATTCACTACTCATTTAGCATGGGGTGGGATTGG
>QAXH01006614.1:26683-51273 GCA_004335635.1 Chloromonas sp. AAM2 | reverse complement strand
ATGGCTAACATGATAGCGAAAAGGAAGGCACGAGCAACGGAGTCAAAGGCTTTGGAAATGTCGGTAAAGACGGTGAAGTTGACATTGTCTGCAATCAGACGGCCCGGCAAGTAGGCTGACTGCTCAGGGCCTATGGCTGGAGCCATCGCTGCTCCAAAGCGGGTCGCATGAATCTTGGCCAAAAGGCGGTATATGGTGGGGAGAAGCCTTTTCGTCGCATTGCAGGTGCACCAACCCCAAGGAGCTACACAACTACATTCCAGACGAAATGCCACTACTACCGACTGATTTCCATTGCGGACGCCCTTGATCTTGCTGTGGTGACCGGCGTTATCCCTCCTTCAGACTTAATGATTGATAGAAGCTCTGGCAACGCATACATGGACACTCAGGTAAGACGCTTGAGCCAGCGCACTTTACCCTGCATCAGTGCTGTCACATGCACAAGTGTTCATGCTCCCATTCTACCCCACGCACTGCTTGGCTGAGACTATAACTTCTGGTCTGATGCTAGCTCTCACCCTCGGGTTGGGAGTTACTCTACTTGCCTGCTTTTGTTGCAGACTCAAACGCAACAGACTCATGCCTGCATGTCGTCTTCCACTATGAGCTCCAGCAATTGCTGCCAGCAAACCAAACACGGGCTACCCATCCAAGCCCACGCTTGCCGAGAATGGCTGAAGTAGCATGCACATGGTGAAGGAGTCAGCCATGTGTGCAGAGCCCTCACAGCCCTCATGCAAAAATATTACTCTGCCTGAGTAAACGCTGACGAAAAGTGACGAAAGGACGCATGATGGTTAGGCTGTGGTGCCTGTTCAGCGTCAAGCACATTAATAAAGCACAACGCAGGCGCGCAAGCCTAGCCCCGGAGGCAGCCATTACAATACAAAGGGCATGGCGTGCCAAGCATTTGACTTTCACCAATGCTCATGCGTCATCCATGGAGGGGGCAGTCAGCAATCATAAGTTTGCATTCGGCACCTACGACAAGAGCCTGGATGATATGACACGCAACATGTGTGCTGCCTCTGCATCATTAGTTGATCAAATGGTTGAACCATGCCTGGCAGGCATTCACAGCAAAGGACAGCATCAGGTTCTTTGGATACTGCGGCATGGGTGTGTCAGGGGTGCGTCAGGGGTGCGTCAGGGGTGCAGTTGAACCAGCCGTGCGGGTAAAGATGCCTATTAAGCGTGACGAGGAGCACACGCTTGCCTACGGACACTACAGGCAGGGCACTAGGGCGGTGACATTGTCACTGTGATGGCTGGGGACGCATCTCACTGTACTGGCACAGATGGCCTGTTGCGTCCTCACAACCTCACCCTGACACTCTTGCGCTCTAGTACCTCCGGGCTGCCTCACGCACCACAGGATACACAATTACACTTTACAACACCCATCACCAACACTGGTGCCTGGCGAAATTCCCGGAACGGCCGAGGTTACGAAAAGTGCATTCCGTTTGTACGCCCACTGTCCGTCCTGGTACGCCCGGTCCAAAACTTGATTTCACCGAAATCCCAGCAATGCATCCCCAAACATCTTACTTCTTAGCCTTGCAGCTCCATCGGCCGCTGGATCGAAGATGAGGCACGCCCTGTTGGCAATTCTAACCCTGTGCATGGTCCATCGATCGGCGTGCGCACTCAGTTCATGCCTGTGGCGTGATGACACCAGCAGCTGCGCTTGGAACCCCGCGCTGCCGCTGGGGGAGCTGGTCAATTCCACTGCTGAGGAGTTGGGGCTGAACGAAAATGGCAGGCGAGTTGTACGAGGTTTTGTATGCACGGCTGCTGAGTCTTGGACGAAGCAAAAGCGGAAGTCTCCTGATGCACGCATTTATTTATCAGCATATGTGTCTGCGCGCTTGGTTGTGCAGGGAGGTCATCCGGGCTGCATACATTTTGGACTTGTGCGGCCGACAACCAACGGAAGCAGGGTGCCAAGCCACCTTGGTCAATAGCAGCAGTGTCTGCCAATGGCGCACAGACAACAGCACCAATACACTGGCTTTCCTGGCCAGTCCAACCACCAGGTGCCTCCCTAGTGCCCCAGTGATGGCAACCTACCTCAGTTTAACAGCACCCAGTGCCTGCCCAGAGGATGCGACCATGGGAGTTTGTATCACGGACTTCAAATGCCGTTACGAGGACCACATTGAGCACGCTCACTGCTTGGTGGACTTCAACTACATCCAGAGGGCCCTTGGGGGAGCAAGCGGCACTCTTGCTACTGCAGCCAACAGAGCGCAGCACCTGTGTTCACCAGAAACAATCTGGCCTACGTTTGAGATCAGCCGTCCCTTGCCCTTGAACAGATCTGAATGTGAGCAGAGGGAGGTGTTTGAGCTGCCACAAGGGCTGTTGGCGCGCCTGGCAACAGCAGCTGAGGTAGGCACGATTCAGGCACCATCACAATCACTTTGCCATATCCTGGTTCCTGAGGTGGTTTGTGCAATTTGCATTCAGTACATGAATCACATTGCTGGCATCTGCTAGGCATACAGTTGTATTGAGTGTGACCTCCCTTCGCCCGTAATGCAGATGCTTGCATTCTTGTTGTCCTCTGTCTAGTTGCATTTCATCAGTGTCGACTTGCAATCTGCTTTGATATACACATGTACTTTGCAGTTTGAACTAGCCCTTTATCTTCAGTTGCAACTGTAGACATGTACAGCTGTTGTATGCATACGACATGCGTGTAGGAAGAGGGTCATCACGAGGGAGATCATGAGGAGGGTCATGAGGAACATGAGGGCGAAGAGCATGGTGAAGAGCACGAGGGAGAGCACGGGCATGAAGAGGAGCATGGCGAAGAGCACGACCATGATCACGAACACGAGGCAGAGTTAGTGTACAAGGATGTCAGTGTGGCTAGCTGTCAGCTGCTAGGCTCCACCAACTGTGTGCCCACGCTCCTGTCCCTGGCCAACGCGGCAGGCCTGACAGCAGAGGCCATGACAACCAGTGCCAGGTATGTTGGCTGATTCATACTTCATTCACAGCTCACCGGAGTGCCTGGGTGCCACCTATGGCACGTTGGAAAGGGCACACAGTTCATGCTCTTTGCTTACAGCCCTGTTGCATGATGAGCGTACGTCTCTGCTCTTGCTGATGCTCCCATCCTGCTCTTCACTAAGACGTTTGGTGTGCCCTGGTAGCAGTTTTGTGTCTTGCACGGCCTGAACCACATCCTCTTGTTCTTTTCTTCATTCCTTTCTTGCTTCATTCCCTTCCCGCTGTCACTTGCCCTCTTTCCTGCCATTGACCCTCTTTCTTGCTCCTTTCCGTCCTCTCAATCACTGTGGTCCTTCCCTTCACTACCACGTGCAGTTACTGACTGATATGGTATTGTTTGCATTGCTGCAGGATGGTTATGGGCGCTGTTTCATCAGCGCTCAAGTGCACTTCTAATCAAACTGCTTCGGACGCAGTCGGCCAAGAGGCATGCTCTTTGGTTGCCCTGGCCGTCACCCCCACCCTCCTGATCGACGTCTTCAGCCCGCAATGCAAAGGTCTGTCCGAGTCAGCCTGCTCCGCACGCCCGGGTTGTGTCCTGCAGCCGCACGGGGACCACTCGGACTGTGTCATGAGCCCAACGCCTGCCTTGGACTACCTTGGTGGAGGAGCTCTGGCATCAGACATTCAAGCCCGGGTAAGTGCACAGCTTGCACACAAACCACAGACCCCTGATGTTTCCCAGTTCTGGGACAGCCCTCGCGAGGTGGTGTCATGTTGAAGCTATACAGTGTTGAAGTCAAATAGACGGCTATTGCACTGTATAACCAACGCACATTTGTATCAATGACAATCATTACTGACATCCGCTATGGCAGGGTAATCATTACAAGGTCTGAAAAACATTTGTGGCAGCCAGTCAGTCACTCCTCGGAGCCGAATCATGTGCTGGGCAACAATATGTTTCTGTTGATTGCTGTGGTGGTGTGTTTTCACAGTCCTTGCGCCGCACACAATGTCATGATGCTGAGTCTCAACTGGTTGTGGGAGTGAGTGAGTGAGTGAGTGGGTGTTCTTTTTACATCTGTGTCATCCGACAAGTCAAACTGAAGATGGCTCCATATACAACATCATCGTACGCATGCATTATGCTTGGTGTGCACAGGCAGATGCGTGCCGTGCAGCCCTGGCCAGTTGCGGCCAAGCCAAGGCCACCGTCACTGCCAACACACAGCGGGCAATGAGCGCCGCCTTGGGCATGGAAGAGGGCCATGAGGACCATGAGCATCATGAAGAGCACCAAGAGGAGGGGAGGTTTGGCGAGGAGACCTTGGGTCTGCGGATTGCGAGTGTCTTCATCATCCTGGTGGCCGGAGCTGTAGGCACCATCCTGCCAATGGTCTTTAAGGTAGGCAACCCTTGATTGTGTGTGCTGCTGGGTTGGGCGGCTTGTTTGCTTGCAGCAGGCCTTTAGCCCTGCGACTCAGCCTGACAGATGCTGAAGGCGATAAGATGGTAAAGGTGAAATTAAAAGGCCTTGGGCACAAGATGACTGTCAGGAAACGCTACGGCAGCTCCCACACATGTAAGCTCTTGCTATGTGTAAGAAGTAATACTGCTGCGTGTAATAGGTAATACTGCTGCGTGTAACAGGTAATACTGCTGTAATTGGATGTACACCAAACAAGTAGTGTGGTATTTATTCGTTTTGTATGATCAAGAGGCAGTTCAATGCCCTGTAGTGCCTCACTGTCAATTGCATGTGCACCATGTTCTCGCAGGGTTTCCTCGCCCCAGGCAAGCTCCCGATTCGCTTGCTCCAGTCGCTTTCAGCGGGCGTCATCCTTGCCCTGGCGCTAATCCACATCGCCACTCATGCCTCAACAGAGATGATGGGCTTGGACGAGCCGCAATCTGAAGGCGACGACGGCCACAATCACCGCCGCTCTCTTTTGGGTGCAACACTGCGCTACGGCAGCCGCCGCCTTACTCAAGCCGGCACCCATGAGGGTCACGACCATGCCACTGAGACCGCTGAAGAGCATGCTACTCACAGTGATGAGCACAGCGATGGTTTTGTCTACGAGTCCCATGGGCACTCTTACCCCATTGGCATGGCTGTGGTGCTGTTCGGCTTCCTGCTTATGATTCTGTTTGAGCATTTGGCTGGCGTGATTCATCGTCTGCGGCCGGCGGATGAAACCCACACCCATGTCTGCAGGACGCATAGGGCTGGAGCTTGCGCTGAAAACGAGCATCAGCCAAGGTCGTCAGATGAGGCATCACTTCACCATCTAGGCACAGAGCATGACTTGGCGGAGAAAGGCAAGGCGACACCCAACGGCAGCGAATCCGAAATCCCTGGCACCCCCACATCCGTTTCTACCGGTGCACAAAGTCGCCTGGTCATGGCAATGCTGTTTGAGATTGGCTGTGTTGCCCACAGTTTCATCATTGGTCTTTCCCTGGGTGTTGCTCTCACGTTCTCCGATATCCGTCCCCTGCTCATTGCATTGTGCTTCCATCAGCTCCTAGAAGGCATCAGCCTGGGCACCGTCCTGCTCCACTCCGGTCTGCGCGTAGCAAAGCAGGCATGCATGGCCGCAGTGTATGTGATCACTTGCCCCTTGGGCGTGGGCGTTGGCATTGCCATTGCGTATTCGTACGACGGCCACTCGGTGACAGCCAGGGCTGTGCAGGGCACCTTCAATGGTATCGCTGCAGGCATGCTGTTGTACCTTGGCATGGCTCTTGTCCTGGGCGATCTTTGGCACCTAGAGTATAAACGCCCAGTGCACAGGCTGTTCACCTTTACAGCACTGCTGATTGGTGCGGGCGTCATGGCCATGCTCGCGATTTGGGCTTGATGGACAAACAATGTTATGCAGTTGACATGGAAGGCAAGAGAGGAAGGTCAGGGACAAGGGTTGAGGGTACATAGGAAGTCAGAGAGGTTGCAGCATGTGTCCTAGAGCACCAGGCAAGAACAGAAGCATCCATTAGGGAACCAGTGCTTTGACGATGGTGAAGCAGAAATGTGCAAACTGACACTTGCAGGTACTTTTTTGGTTTTTTTTTACATGATAAGAGGAAACGATTTTCCCCCAAGGCAGCAGAGGTTGGCCACTCCTGTAGTGGTAAAGCTTTGAAGCAAGCTGTGAACCACCCGTGATATGTTTCCCATCCAACATGCGTATGTATGTGCCAGCAAAGCGGCTATTATAGCATATTTGTCTCAATCGCTTACATGCAAGCTCATGTATGCCGCAGTGTCGTTGTGGTGTTGCGCGTGTTGCACATGTTGTTCCTTCACCCGTGTAGTACGGTACAGCACAATAATGCATTGTGGATGGTGCCCTGTGTTGTTTGCGCCGGCATGCATTCCACAGTTCAACATTGTCATCCATGTCATTTTTAGCGCTTTTGCAGTGGGCCTTCTCTTGCTGCATTGTGCAAGCTACTTGTCATAAAACGCTGTGGTAGACATGTGATCCACCAACTGTAATTTGTCTGCTGGTGTTGAGCTCTGCGGCTTTGCGTGATTTGAACCTGTTGTGATTCTCCAGGTTTGGTGGTCTGGTTGGTGGTATCGAGCGCTGCTTTCAGATATCAAACACACGGACTTGGAAGTATGGCATAGCAGGACTGGTACTTGCCTTCTCGTACTCGGGTGTTTGCGTTCTCTGTAGGCCTAGCCTCCTTCCACTGCTTATCTTATGACTTGTGCCCTAGCAGTAGTCGACAATTTGTACCAGGGACTTTCGAATGGGTACAGATTGTGTCCATCTGGAAGATGTTGTTTGGTCTCCCTCTTGCTATGATGTTATCGTATGGCCTTCAGCCCGGGAAGGACTGCTCAGCAGGGTCAAGGGGGGAAGGAAAATTAGGTAACCTATTGGTCATCTGGAACAATTCCCTAGTACGGAAGCATGTGATATCTCCCAGCACTTGACTCTACAGAATCACAGGGCAGACATGCAACTCCTTGCCAGAAGGCTGACGTAACACGAACTGGCCTTCCCATGCCATTACTGTGGGGCGACCAAGGCCAAGGAGGAGTGTGGCAAACAATAACTATGGCTTGGGCGTTTTGAAGACACGCATGAGTGCAGCGCCCCACTTCAAAAAATATTTCGCACACCATGGGTCTGAAAAACGTGTGGAAGACATGTGTCTTGCCTGCTTACTCATGTAAAGTGAAAGTGGTGTTCATTATTGATGATCTGCTACCTCGGACAGCACTTTCACATCTCGTGCATAACCTTCGGTTGCTTGGTGGGCGACTGTCGGAGACAGCAGCCGCGGAAAGCAACACTAGGTCGATGAAAATGTCTTTAGATCACTCCATCAGCGAGGCTGAGCACCCGTAGTCTGAGGGGCGTACAACACATTGTGTCACAAAACTTCTCCAACATCATTCAATAAAACACTCCCCACGCGTGATACCTGTACGCAATGCCATCTGTCTTGATTAATCGATAGTTGGGCCGGCCAGGCTGTAGGGCCAACAAACTGTTGGCTGCTCAGTCAGCCCTTGAACCTTCAAGGACCCAGGAGACTACCGGGAGACTACAATTGTGGGTAGTATTGGTATTGGCAACTACAGGGTTGCCCGCTGTGCTTCTGATTCCATCCATTGGTCCATATTCGCTTCAAAGGTCACTGTGCAGAAGGCAACGTTCGCGTACAGTGCATGGTGAGAGGGTTTGGGGGGTTGCCACCTGCAGCGTGGCGAGCAGAGTGAAGAACTACGCCGTGGGCATGCATGCGTATTGTCAGGGCCCCTGACCATATCAATCCTGATCAATCCTCATATAATTCGTTGAGCTGTAGCCTAATCCTTGAGGTGTATACGGACTGCCGAGGGTAGTTTGTGAACCCAGTTGTTCAGGACTGAGGTCAGCCAGATTCCCAGAACATGCGCTAGTGCTGTTCAAGGCACTCGCATGTATGAAGTGCTGCAGAGGGTTAGGCTCCCCATGTCACACCACACATTGAGCCCATTCCACAGCAACCCGTTCGTCATTCTGCTCGCAGGCTTCAACATCAACAAGCGCATGGAGTCTGGTTGTCAGGCCACTGCTCGCATACGTGCGTGTGCATGATCATTGAGGTGGGCGCATACCGCTGTATCCTAAGCATGACTGCACTCACAAACCGTCCTCATGCGACTCGGTTCTTGGCTGATGATCATTCAAGGAATGCACGGGTGCAGTTTTGCTGCGAATGCATTTCAGCTCAAGGGTAACTTATCGATGCCTGCACTGAACGATCACAGGCTGGAGAAAACCATTCAAAAGGCCCGTAACGCAGGCTGGCGGCGTATGACCTTTATCGTGAGCCGAGGCTTGCACTCGGGGCCTGGAGGGCCTGGAGTCCAAGCCGTGCTGGCTCGTGTTTCGGATCTGAGGTGGGCGATGAATGCGTGGCAAATGCTATGGCATAAGTGGCTTGTTCAGGTCGGTTGGGGTGGCGCTGCTGGGACTTCAGCTCTTCTGCCTGTTCCGTGCAATTAGTTCTCACATTGCTGTACCTGCAGTCATGTCAGCGCTCGTTCCGATGTCAGCCGACTTGCTTGATGTGTCGTGAGAGTGCCGTCAGAGTGAGAGAAACGCTTGCGACCTGTAAAATCCGTGGTCATATATCGACACCGTCGCTCTCTTCTCGTCCTCTTCGCCCCGGAGGACCTCGGCTGGTCTGGAGGGCGTTGGTGAGTGGCAATCCTAATGCCTTGAACAGCAGTCGGCCTCGCGCAAATCACATCTCGTCATCCCATTCTGAATTGCAGGGCACGGTTGTACAAGGCTTGGAGCCGTCTCCACAGTCTCCGCAGAGTATCGGCGCTTCCCCCGGTGAGTTTCGAGGATGTTGTGCGCAGCCTGTCGTCACCGGTGTCGCAGACACCGTCAGAGCCTGTCAGAGCTTGTCGCAGACATCGTTTGGCACTGATTGACACGGTCAGAGCCTGTCTCAGACACTGTCAGAGCTTGTCGCAGGCACAGTTTGACACTGTCGCAAACACTGTTTGACACCGTCGTTTGACACCGCCAATAATATGTTTGGTTCACCGTGCACTTGCAGGGAAGGCGTCAAGGACAAGGGCTGCAAGACTGGAGGGTTTCCAAGCTCCCATGACAATCGATTGACTTGATATGCCACTGTTTGATGTGCCAGTTCCACTTCGGGTGATCGCTTCGGTGTGGCATGTCCTTGAATGGGCCATGAAGTAACGTCATATGGCAAAAAATGCCGCTTGAATGACTGGAATTCGCTTTCAACAGTTGACATTGTGACGTTTGCCATTGCACTAGCTGACCCTGACGCTGACATTCTTCCAATTCATGCCATTTATATGGCTAACGGGATGCTTTCGGAAGGTGTTGTGTGGGGTGATGGCCACAAGGGCCTCACCACCCCTTGCTGACACGGTCAGATTCCCCCTTACTAGGAGAAATTTTTGCAATCTGCGCAAGTAGTTGATGTTTGCGTTGGACGTGCTTCACGTGCTTCATGGTGTGTACTCCCTCCTTGTAAACCGACCTGATTTTGGCGTGGTTAGAATGCACACTACTGTAACCGACGGTCCGTCAGCCTGAAGGCAGGCTCACATCTCGTACGAGCCATCCAAGAGTCCTTGATGTCAACGGACGTACAATTCTCCCGCATGCTCTAGACGGGTATCAGATGCATTCTGTACGTACAAGTTCGCATGACAGTGACGATCGTCGGTTATTCGCCGGCCTGGCAGCTAGAACTATGTGATGAACTGTGCAGACCGCACTGCTGACAGCAGCGAACAAGTACGAATGGCCCATGCAGTGACCATGGCATCGGATCAATTGAGAAGGCCACTTGCTTTTCGTCAGCCACGAAATTGTTTTTGCCTCGCAAAAGGTCGCCGCCGCTTTCGTTACGAATCTCGTGTGACGGTTGGATCCGCCCTCGAAAATAGTATATAACACACGCCTTAAGTGCATTGTGGGTACGCCACCCTTTGTCAGAGCCTCGCCATCCAGGTCAGAGCCATTGTCCTGGTAAGTTTTTAGAACCCTGTCGTACGACGTGCAAGCCGTCGCGGTATACAGAGTAAACTAGCTTTTAATGTTGGAACGCGGCTTCCTGACGTCGAAGGGTGCTCTTGCTTGCATCCCATCAACACCATATGAGGTCGTACGACATCCGCAGACGTCCACACCACCCGATGCGATTTGAATAGATTTTGTCCTTCGTGCGAAGATCCCTGTTCTCCTTCCTTGCCACAACCTTGCCTGTCGCAGCATCGTCTTGCTGCAGGTTTACACGCGGCGGCACACCAAACATGGCGCAATCCAAGGCCTGGAGCATTCTCTTTGTGGTCGCCTTTGCGGCGATGGCTCCTGCTGTGCTGTCCAGGGACCTGCCACTCGCCAGGACGGCCAGAGTCCTGACGCAGGAAGCTGGCGCAGACGCAGATGGTGCAGCATCAGGTGTGCTGGGATGGGTGGAAGCCAGAGAACATCGTTTGCCGCACCGGGGTGACATACCACGCAGGACGCAGTGGCCTCGCCGGACCACAAGTGCAGTACTAAGCTCCACCACAGATTTCGCACTCTATGTTTCTACTCTGCTACGGCCCGTATGGCCTCTCATCGAGTATAACATCTCCATCTCCAAAGAAGTTGTTTCGTACTCGCAATCTCTGGCTCGTGGCCTCTGCACTGCTACATCTGCTTGACACACACTTGCTCTCTGCCCTGTGGCGGGCACATACAACGCTGCCTTGATATTGATGTACAGGATCAGTGACACTCACGAGCCAGCAGCTCAACCAGGTGATCCCCATCAGCAGCCTGCTTGAGCTGACGAGTCTGTCTGATCTCATCAAGAAGGCCTTGGGGGGTGTCACTGAAGCCGGCACCGTGATTACCGTGGATCTTTTGGGCCAGACTGACTCGTTCGGGAAGGTGAGCGCATGTCGGCGACCCATGGGTAGGGACGATGGATGTATCCATGTGCGTGGCATTTGATGTGGCTTTGATGGAAGAAGCAAACTGCTCTCCGGGCGCTAAAAACAGCAGATTCCATGTTGTGCCCTGCAAGGATAGGTTCTGTGAGATGCGTGGTTATACGCAACTTCCCGTAGTTAGATAGTAGAGATAGATAGTAGGTAGTATAGATAGATAATATAGATAGATAGATAGGTAGATAGCTATGGTGAGTGGTGCTTCATGTGTTCCCCATCCCAAATATGCCTGCAGCTTTTGCCAACTGGGGCCGGGCGTCTGACAGCTATCCTGAGGGGCTTGGTCACCAAAGTGCTGGAGGTCATCGCTAAGCTGCCCAAGGTGCTCAGCTTGACCTCCTGCACCATTGAGGAGGCAGAAAATGGCAGGTGCGATGAAACTGTTGCCACATAGAGCTGCTCATATGCAAACTCCACAATGTTTCCAGTTCACAGTCACGTGTGTTGCATTGTGCCATGCCCAAGAGCGCGCCAAGTTCGTTCCTACACATCACTGTGCATCACTGTGCCCTTGGCTTGAATGATTTTCCGGCGATTAATATTTGGAGGAATACTGTACACCGCTTGTTCAACCATTGTAACCCTCAAGCCATGCAGTGTGCTGCTGATGAATGGCATGTGCCCTGGCCACTCATTGCCCATGCAGATGCTCCGTCAAAATTGACCGATCTGTCTTGGACGAGCTTACCTCGGTCATCACCCAGGCACAGGGATCCGAGATTGGTATGGCAGTGAAGTTCTTGCAAGACATCCCTCTGGGCGATATCGTTCCTACAACTGGGTTGGAGGGAGTACTCGATTTGGTCTTCTCAACCGACAACGCTGAAGGCATCCTCAAGGGCGTCCTAGACACAGTTTCCTGTCTGTTGCCAAGGTAATAACAGAGTTACACATGTGTGTCACATCTGGTGACTGTTGTCATTGCACCGTCAGAGTGTCAAGCTTGCTGTTCGCACACCAGTACAGCCGAGACAAGAAATAACAATTTAGCTAATGCAGTGCTGGTTACCTTTTGCCGGTCAGATAAACACTGATTGGATTTGCAAGCAGGGCGCGCAGGCCATTTGGTGCCAGTCACTAACTGCACCGCCTGCCTCCTTGCCATGCAGTGACAACAACGGAGATCCATTCACGGTAAGGAGGTGTGGCAATTATCTTGTGTACCGGACTCTGGCCGCAGCATTAACAATTTGATGATACAGGCTCTTGATGCTTGTGTTCAAGATGCGATCCCAGACCTAGTGCGCAACGTTTATGCGCTGCTGTCCCAGCACGTCGTGTTACTCCCCCCTGCAGTGTGTTACCATCGCACAACAAGCCCTGGCAAAGACTCTGACCAAGGCAGTTGTTACGCTGCAAGGTTTTGTTGGTATTGCCTCGTCAAAGTGAGTGTTGGGTGGGGCAATGATATATTGGTGATAACTTGGGTGTTGCCAAAGGTTCCACATGGTCGCGTTGGTTGGGGGTTTCACAAAGCGAATCTCATCAGCATGAAATGGAGGTATTGTGCCGTTGATCAATACCTAGCCAAAGTCCCTCAAACAAGTAAGCGTAAAGAGGAGCAGCAAAGGCGTGCAATAAATAGCCTGCTTGCATGCAATTGAGAGTGAACAAACTGAACATGCTGCATGTAACTGCGGGAATCGCAATCACGCAAGGTCATGAATCCGTGCCTACTGTACCCAAACATAGCCAAACATACTCATGTATGGGTGGAGTGCTCTGGAGATGAGATTGGGCATCGGGGCATGCAGTAGGGCAGTTCTGTGTAACGTATCTACGTAATACACGATGTGTTGCCTGCCGCTGTCGATGTAGGTGCGCCAAGATTCCCGGGCTGAACTCAATTGTCGATGATGAGGAGTGCCCCTTGTTCCAGATCGTCCCCATCGCCGACATTCTGAACCTTGTTATCGGGCAGGGCTTGCTTTCAGAGAATGCTGTCTCCCTTGATCTGGTCAAGGGACTGGTTACCATGGAAACCGAGGTGAGAGATGTGGAGATGCATGCATTTGCATGAGGGACAGGTGTGGTACCCACTGCATGCACTCCTATAAAAGCTGAGTGATTGTACAACTGCTGGTAGTTGGTACAAAAAGAAGACTATTTCTCTTGGGTGAAGGAGTCAAGTATAGTACTGTACCCTTGACCATACCGACTGTGGCAATATGTATTAAATTAGGGGAACGCACCATTGGCACTCGTGTTCGAAATTCATCCACTATGCGGGTAGTTCAGGTACCGTGGGCAGGTAGTGCAATGTCCTCACCAATTCTCACGGCGTACCCTCATCTCCACCATTTCTAACATTCTCCACACCATTTGAAGACTCTCCTTTGAGGGATTCTCCGGCTATTCAACTGTTTCGCTACAATATTGTTGGTGTGCTCGTTGTGCTCCACTTGCCATGAGTATTGTTCATCTTGTTAGTAGCGTTCCTACTATCACATATCGCGTCATTATGACACTATGTCACTATAACATATCACGCGTGCTCTGTTCACCATACTCAGGTTGAGGCAAATGGCAAGATTGGCTTTAACATCCAGTCCATTGCCAGGGCAGTCACTGACCCAATCCTGGGACAACTGGCCGTTGGAACAGTGCTTACCACCACTCTGCGCAGCGCCCTGGGTCTTGTTGTGAGCCTTCTCGGTGTTGTCACCGGTCTGCTTGGCGGAGGCGGCTTGATTGGCGGCGTCATTGGTGGCCTGGGTCTGGGCGCTATCTTAGGCTAGATTTCTCAATAGTTTGGCGTATACTTATCTTTCGCCTTTTTGAATGCTGAAAGAGAGCGTTGAATGCTTGAGCAACTGGTGCTCTGGACTTATGTATCTCAGGATGTGCTGTGCAAACTTACTACGCACAATGTATCTCAGGATGTGCTGTGCAAAGTTTTGAGGAGAGAATGTGTCTCAGGATGTGCTGTGCAAAGGTTTGAGGAGAGAACATGGTATGGAGTGACATGAGGTCAGGTCTACACTTGCCTAAATCAAGGCCAGCACATCCGTTTTACTCATGTGCCGTATATTTCGTACATACATCAGGTTTCTGTTGGCCACATCATAAATTCATAGCATACGCTATTTGCGTTTAATGCCCTTTTAGCTATTTCATGACGCTCTTGATGGTACCATGTAATAAGAGCTCATCCTGTGCTTATGTATCTATCTTAAATAGTGGGAAAGTGAAGAATCGTGCCAGACGCAAATCACTGCTCTTAGTAACATGTGCAGCATGGCGCATTGCATGTGACACAACTCGCTGATCTTTGCCTGTAGCACACAAGTGTCTTTTTTCTTCCCTCCGTCCGTCCCGCCCTTGCCCCCGCTAAGCTGAAATGCATAGTTGACAACTTCACGCTTTTTGTCACGTGCATACGTGAGTTTAAACTTGTTTGATCAAGGCTCACACAGCTGCTGAGCACACACACAAACACAGCACATGTTTTTCCACAACACATTTATCCTACCTTACAAACCTCTCGGACTGAGATCTGGCCCGTTCTGATGTCCCCACTTTTGTCGCCAAGCTGCCATACTCAAAAGTGGTGTGTACGAAAAAGGTCTGACGTCTTGGCCTGCTCGTAAAGCGACAAAAGGTTATGCTTGCGCAAACCAAATTCCAAATGCGTTAAGGCAGTGTGGCATGTACGCACGCTGACGTGCGCACTGTCCTCTGTCAGCCTGGAAACTCTCCTACGCGTCCGACGGCTCGGGCTGTTTCGGTTGTGAACACCATTGTGACCATCCGTCAGCCTGAAGCTCTACTACGCCTCCGCTACAATTTCCAACGTCAACCGGCGTACTGTACGACATTGCAGCAAGTCACAGATACATACAATACATAGTAAAGCCAAATGTGGCGGATAATCAATTCACGGGGCTCCGAGCGCATCCGAACGATGCATGGCGTCCGGTTACGCACCGGTTGGAAGCGGACTGTCTACTACTTGGCACCGTAGTATTGTTTCTTGGCAGCAGCAGTGGGTGACAATGGTATCAATTCAAGCAGAAATTAGGCGTGAAAAAGGTGGGACTTTTCGCCAGGTAGTAGCTTTCGGCGGTTTTCGTTACGAAATTCGTAACGGTTGGATCAGTACATAGCAGGCGCCTTCTGGGCCAGAGCTGGCAGAAGTGCAGGCATCCGCGCATCTTCGCTCAGGTATTACCTACTGGTCAGGTGAGTTTCAGCCCTGTCGTACGATCAGTGCAAGCCGTCGTGAATAGGAAAGCTTGCAGGCCAGCTTGAGATGATGCCGTGGGTGGCATAGCAACAGGGCGCTCTTGCGTGCAGTTCATTCACACAGCATGATGAGATCTACAACATCTGCAAAGTTTTTCTAAACATGCAGTTCATTCACATGATGCGATCGGGATAAACAGGGATCTTCGCAAGAGGGACAAAATCTGACACGCGCCTGCAGGTTTACTTGAGTCGGCGTAGCAAACATGGCGCAATCCAAGGCCTGGTGCATTCTCTTTTTGGTCGCCTTTGCGGCGATGGCTCCTGGTGTGCTGTCCAGGGACCTGCCCCTCGCCAGGACAGCCAGAGTCCTGACGCAGGAAGCTGGCGCAGATGGTGCGATAAGATAGAGGGACATTATGCAAGCCATATGGCACCGTTGCCGCATTGGCAGGGATGGCCACATACATTGCAGGACGAACTGGCCCCACCGAAATACCAGTGCACCACAGCGCAATCTGGTATTGTATATTTTTTGGTTTATCACCGCCCCAGAAGCGCCCTCAGGCAGTCTCCGAAGAGCATTGCTTCTTTGCCCAATCTGCATGGCCCTTATTTGCAACGTTAACCTTGTTATGCTGCATCTTGATGCACAAGAGGGCTCTTTACTTTAGAGGGCTCACTGCCATTTGGTGATAAACATTGTTTTTGTCGTTGATGTGCAGGCGCGCTGGCACTCACGAACGCTGACGTCCTGCAGAAAATTGAGATTACCCGCCTGATTAAAGTCGACACCCTGGTTGGTCTTATCGTGAAGGCCCTGAACCTGATCACCGATAAGGTGGAATGGACTGTCGACCTGCTGGGCACCTCTGACGTGTTCGGGGAGGTGAGTTATAATGTGTAACTGTTATGGTCACTCCCTCCTTGTAACTTGGGAGTAGAGCAACCGAGGGGCATGGACGGTGAGCATATCAATGTGCATGACATGTGATGTGTGTTGGCCATTCCTTTACATGGAAGGAGCAGACTGCACCCGGGGCACGGTTGCATGGACGGAGCAGACAGCAGCATGAGTGAAGCAAACAGCAGAATCTACTTCCAATGCCATGTAATGACACCAATGAACGACCAAGACTTTTGTCGTGCACAGCTGGTCTCATGCTTTTCATGGCTAGTATCACTGGAGAGTGGTGGTGCTAAAGTTCCCTATTTCAAGTGCTCCCCATTTCAAACCTGACTGCAGCTGCTGCCTGACGGGGCCGACCGGCTGACAGGCATTCTGACGGAATTGATCACCACAGTCAAAGACCTGCTGTCTACTCTGCCCAAGGTGCTCAGCTTGACCTCCTGCACCAGTTCGGAGGCAGATGGTGGCAAGTGAGTTGGAACTGTTGCCGTCTGCAGCTGCCCCGACGCAAACATATTGACATTGTTTCCTCTTCGCACTAGCCAGGCCCTGGTGCAGAAATTCCTTCCGGCAGTTCTCAAGAAGGTGTCCGACATTGCACCTCAGTGGCCTGTCACAATCAATTCAACCGACAGTCCCACTGTAGGTTGCATGTTCCATTCAATTCTTTACATCCAATCCTGCACATGAATAGCATTCCACTACACCTGTCAACTTCTTCTTGCAGCAGTACGCCATGCCTCGTGAAGCGTGTCAAGTTTGCTCCCATGCAGCAAACGGACCTTGGCCACTGACTGCCTCCGCAGGTGCATCATCCCCCTGGACTTGGATACGTTGAACAGCCTGGTTTGGAACCTCACTCAGGGACAGGGATCTGCGCTGGGTCTGACAGCAGCGTTTTCAGACGTCCTCCAGCTTGCAGACATCAACTCGAAGTTGGAAGGCACAGCGCAGTTGATCTTCTCAAGCGGCAACCCGTCTGGTACAGGCATCATCAACGCTGCAGTATCAACAGTCACCTGTGTGTTGCCAAAGTAAGTGCATGTCCGCCCATCCTGTCTCTGCATGCTGCATACGGCATGCAGTCATTGTACAGTACCAGGACGACATGCAGCTTGCCGTCCACACATCAGTACAATGCAATCCTGTCCTTCCAACCGGTCAGATGAAGATGAGCTTTGATTATCAAATGTGCTCTACCAAACTGTTGAGTCAATCACAAACTCGAATGCCTGCTTTGTTCCTTGTCATGCAGCCTTACAAACGGAGGAGCCTTCACGGTAAGGAGGGGTAGCAGGCATTTTTTAAATCCATGTACCCGTTCCAGGCACACACAGCCATGCACGACTCTTGCCAGCGCATCTGACAGCTATAAGGTTGTGAGGTGACAGGCTCCCACTGTGTTCTCGACGTGATCACACACCAGATAAACAACATCTGTGTATTGTTGCCGCCCTGCAGTGTGTCACCGCCGCCCAACAGGCCCTTGTTGAGCTCCTGGCCCGGGCAACCGTTCAGCTGACCGGCTTCATCGGCATTGGCTCTTCAGCGTGAGTCCAGTGGTTGAGATGTGATTAGGTAGAGCCTGTGGTGTAGTGTGTGGTTATGTGTGTAGGTATGTGAATGTGTGCAGAAGCCCGGTGGAAGCCACACAAGTGTCTGACCCTTACAATCCGCGTGCAGACGGTGGTGGTACCACGTGCCATGGTCTGCGTTGCATCTCACAGGCTAAGCACTGCTTACCAATCTTTTCTAGTTATGCACCATAGAGGAACGTAGCTGGACTGACATTTCATTCTGTGTAGGACTCAAAACGTGATCCCCCAGAGGTACAGTGATGGAAGATTGGTATGCATCAATTTTTAGGGTAGGTACAAGGGCAGGCATCAGGATACTGTTCATCTTTCCCGCCTGACTTGGTGATGTCTAGTGCTAATGCAATTAATACTTTCGTACACGGTGTGTCGCCTGCCACTGTTGGTGTAGGTGTGCCAACCCTTCCCAGCTCAGCAGCTTCATTGCTAATGACGATAACTGCAAGACCTTCCGGATCCTCTCCATCGCCGATGCCCTGAACATTGTGGTGGGCCAAGGTGTGCTTGGCGCCAATGACGTCGAGATTGACCTGGACAAGGGACTGGTTATCTTGGAAAACGAGGTAAGAGTTGTGAAAACTTGCAAAAGTATCAGCCTGATGACATGTGTGTTGACGACAATGACAGGTATGTCCCCTGCTCTTTGCTTCTTGGAAGTCATAGGTATTTACGAGCCTTCCCTCCACTTCTCATCCATGTGCATGGTGACTGCAAAATGTACACTCTCATAATATAACACATAAATCGATGAATGTACCAGATAAATGTGCTATTTCCCACCACACTGCAGGCCAAAGCCAAGGCAATTGTTGGCTTCAACATTCAGTCCGTTGCCAGGGCAGTCACCGACCCAATTCTGGGACAGCTTGCCGTCGGAAAGGTGCTCACTACTACTCTTGCCACTGCCTTGGGTCTTGTCGTGGGCATTGTCGGTAGCCTTGTGGGCGGTCTGCTGGGAGGCCTGCTTGGTGGTCTCGGCGGCCTGCTAGGCTAAATGCTTCAGTGTTGGAGTGCTTGGGAGTGGTGAGATGCTACGTTATGCCAGGCAGTACAACGTAACCTATCAGATTTAATTTTACCAAAGCTGGAAATCTAAATTCTACAAGTTTTGCTCTCGTGCTTTCAAATGATTGCCATCACAAACACAATGTTTTAACGCTGGAATTGTGCTGCTCTGAAATTTTGAGCAGGGAGAGAGAGAGACATTTGTGCAAGCAGACTGTTCCTTACAGCGGTTTTGTCATATATTTGTACATACATCGTGCTTATGTTAGCCACATCCGTAGTACATAGCTAATGCAGTATGCAACAGACTCTTTTGCCTTTCCAACCTCCCATATCCCCGATTGCTATATGTCTCCATGTTCACGTTTTCTAGCTTTCTTCCACAGTCATGGTCGTGTAATATGAGCCATTTCTGTGCTTGCCCTGCACTGCCATTGCCCATCATGCTGCGTCAATCTCAGACTGTGGATTACCGAGTTACGGAAAAGATCCAACCTCTCTGTTTTGGGGCATGTACACTGCTGTACACCTGGAACGCCTGTCGCTGTTCAACGCCCAACCGCAGGCATGCTGCATCAACCTTCCTGATGTGCTCCTGACTGTCCGAAACGCGGCTCACCAATCCTGTAAGCACATGCACACACAAGGCATGTTAACAGTGGGCGTTGTCAACAATGCAGATCTTCTGGTGTTTTACCCAGGAACACCCAGGAACAGGTTGCCTACCCAGGAATTGGCATGCACAGAGAGACTGAACGTGAACGCAAGCAAGCCCTGCGCGAGATGTGACTGACTGCTTTGACCAACGTTTACAAGGCAATGGATGAGAAAATTGCGTCCCGTAGTCGAGAAAGCACGGGTGGAAGTTGAGCAGGAAAAGCTCCAGCCAGGGCAGGCAAGCTGCATGTCAGACTTACTGCAAATGCCATGATCTACCGTTATGCCTCGAGCACAAGCTTGCTGCGACCTACTCATCTTCTTTTCATGTGTGTAGTCTGATTTGCACAAGAAGCAAACAGCTGGCAACGCGACCGGTCTGTTTAACTTCTAGAGGCACCAAGCATACCCTGGCCGCGAACTCGAACGCATTTGCGCGGATCGTTACCTCGTGCGGCGATTTTGCAGTGTAGGTAGAGTTCTTGATCGCCGCCGGTTGGACTCGGGTTACTCGCAGAAAGAGGCAAAGGGTTCGACGAATCGGTTTCATGGCAAATCAGCAGCAACTTAATTGTACCGTGACTTGCGTCCTTATTCTCGTTTTTTGAACCGGAACGCCGAATTGTTTCCGTATACATTCAGGCAGAAGGACAGCTATAGCTAAGGATGCCTCTCTGCTCGGGACAGCGCAGGAAACACCGTGTGAAAGGCCATATCTCTCCGGTTCTCAAAAAAGTAAACAGAAAAGGCCAGGAAAACGTTCGTGCAGAAGTTGCATTCCGTTACCGGCAAGAAGCTGAGGTGACTTCGCAATGTGTGCACCGGGAGATTCTTGTTGAACCAAAGCATACCACTCTCATGCCAGTGGATTGTAACCCTGTCATGCAATGGCGATGCTGACTGATGCACTGACGAGTTCATAATCTGATCACCATGACTTGGTGATTGATCAAGTGGTGGAAGTAGTAGGAGTAGGACCTGCCTGCGGCAAGTTCTGGATTCAATGCAGCTGTCCGTCTGTTAGAGAAAGCGAGACGGATTCAGATATCGGACGGTTACACCGAAGGAGGAAGAGTACATAAGACGCCTTGACAATGAGAATTGACAGAACGGCAGGCGCTTGATCTCTGCGCATCGCCCATCCCAGGTCGCCGCCCCTCACAGGTACGTTACACGCAAGCATGCATGGATGTACTTTTGCGCTTGCCAGTCCTGCTTGTTACGCCACCTTAACATCGCGGAGAACATTGACCAGCCGCAGCGTACATGTTTCTAGAATTATGCTACAACACCACCACCTTGATTTCGTGTTCGTCGACACTTTGCGAGTTTCCGTGGCTTCGCTAAAACCCATGCCTTGCCTTTGCTGTACTTGCAGATTCATCACTTGCGTCGTAACAGTATGGCAGCCAGGATGACCTTGGGGTTGCTTTTGCTGGTGGTTTCCATCGCGGTGGCTCCATGCGTCCATTCCAGGGACTTGCCGCTCGCCAGGACAGGCAGAGTTCTGACTTCGGGTACGAGGGATATAGCCGAGTAACAGGCAATCAACCGGAGTCGGCTTTCTGGCCAACAGACTGTAAACGCAGCCGGAGCGCATCCAAGTCACAGATGCTGCACGCCCACACTCACTTCTTCCAGACAGACGTCAGTGCTGCTTTGTTCGAACCTCGCGGGCTCCCTGCCCTCGCCATTTGCCATTGCGCACATACGCTTCATAGGCGATCGTTCTCGTTCGCTTGCGTGGCCTGCAGACGGGGACGGGTTTGACTTGGCGAAGCTGAAGCAGTTCGTCAGCTCAACCGTGGGCAAAGTAACTGCGGTCAAGGACGTTGATGCTATTGGGAATACCGCCTGGTTCCAGCAGGTGAGGCAGGGCCAGGACAAATCCAACCACTGATACTTATTGCGCTTGCTATCATACTACATCTGCCTTGCCACCACCCAGAGTTGTGCTGCATTGATTGGCTGTGGTCTTGCTGTCAACAGACGCAACCACAGAATGTAACGGTAGAGCAATACGTGGGACTGTTAGACATGATGGTTGCATTGGTGGTTGGATTAGACAGCAGCATGTGCATTTCAAACGGTGGCTACATACCATTTGCCTACAGTATTTTGGTGGCAAGCCCGGTCTGAGCGTTGCCAAGAAGATCCTTGATATTATCTACAAGGACGACACGAACGTTGTCGAGAAGATAGTGCAGGGCATCTACTCGTGCAGCAGTGAAAACACGGAGAAAAAAGACGGCAAGTAAGTATATTTTGCTACCCCTTACTCAAAACGTGTACTTCTATATCAAAGCACAACCAGCTCTTGGCCAATGCCGCTGTTTTAGATTTGAAGTAGAACATAGATCATGAAGCCATTTCATTTCAAGGTTTCCTTGCCACCAAATGCGCCCGCAGGTGCCTGGTCTCTGTCCCCACAAGTGCTCTAAACGATGTGACCTTGTCCCTTGCCGAGGTCAAGTTGGCTGCTCTCGGTCTGCGCGTTGAACTGTCAGTCGACGTCCCACTGAAGATTGAAGCGGATATCTTCGCCCAGTTGAGCTTCTCCAACCTCGCCGCTGCTAAGGGCATCATCAAGAATGCTATAAACCAAGCTACTGCCATCCTGCCAAGGCAAGTGCATGCCTTGTAGCTTGCTCATCCAGCATGCCAGCACAGCAAGATAGGATGTGCCTGTTCTGCTCTAGTGTTTCCTTATCTGCAGCCAGTTGCTTGGCTTGGCTGAACTTGCTAGTGAAAACGTGCTGTTTTTGCTAGCAAACTTACCAGCCAACTGGTGCTGTGTTTTTCCTAGCAAACTTACTAACGCCTCGTGCTTGTTTGCCATTTTGCTATGCAGCTCTGGGTGCTACAAGGTAAGGCACACTGCCCTCAACAAGCATATCTACTATGTCTGCCCGTCATTAAGAGACCATGCTCTCACATGCTAGGAGCTGCTGTTCTCATTTCCACGTCTTATGCAAGAAAAGCCTTAGAGGTACAGGGGGCCCTGAAGATCCCCTGACGTTCTGAAGCAGCTTGAGACTGGGTGAAAAAAATACTTGTAGGCCTGGTATGGCCCTAACGCTTTGAAGCACACTAACAAAGGCGATGATTCCCGTCACTACATTATTACGTGCACACAGCACACAACATGAATGCAGTGATAGGATGCTTCACGAGCAGCAGCAATGCATACATAACATATGCTACTTGATTGACATCAACCTGAAGTTTGCAGGGAGTGTGCACACCAAATGTGCTGTGTTGTGTGCTGCTTGCAGAGTGTGTTGGTCTACAAGCGTGCTCTTCCAGCCATCGTCGTCAAGGCTCGTGTCCAGCTGTCCGGGTTCATCGGCATCCTCACTTCAGAGTGAGTTTTGTATGTGCTGGAAAAGTCTGGTTCAGATTGTAAGCAGGAGGGTTATGGACCATTACCACCTTCATAGTTGGGTGCACAGGCCAGGTATACAGCTATATTGGAGACACCCTTTTCTACCCTTTTCTATCCTCCTATCATTTGAAGCAAAAGGTGAGTATGTTGAATGCAGCAGTATCAACCTAACAAGATAACGTTGTCTGTGATTACTTCTACAGGTGTGTCAGACCCACAGAGCTGCTCCGCTACCTGAAGAATGACGACGGGAAGTGCCACAAGTACTGGCTACTCTCCATTGCCGATCTCCTGGACCTGTCCGTCCAGCTGGGCGTGCTCTCACCCCTCGACATCAACATTGACCTTGATCTTGGAATTGTGTCTCTGGATCTCGAGGTACGAGCTGTGTGTTGCCTTTCTGGCTGGACATACTGCAACAGTTGTCAGGTTGGATATGTATGTATTTACACCCAAGGAAGTCGCATGTATTTACACCAGGGAAGGTTGGATCAGGTTGTACAATATCTGATAAGAGCTGGAATGTGTGCGTTTGGTGTGGAGTGGTGTGGTCCCTGCCTGCGCACAATGAGTGAGTGTTCTGCCATATCCAGGGCTGGTGAAACTGGAACCATGATTTTGCTTTCTTGCTCAGGGTAGGCCAGGGCGGTGCCCATCCCGTTCCGTGTCCTCTGACGGCTTCCCTGGTGTAAATACATATATATAACCATGACAACATGCTTGCTTGTGCTGCCATGTCTGCCAGTTGTGTGCTCTGCCCACCACATGCAGGTCAATGCAAAGGCAAGGGCTGGCTATGGCTTCCAATCCGGTCAAGTCCGCTGCGACGACCCGATCCTGGGGCAGATCCAAATCGGAAAGGTCCTCACCGTCGACCTGGGGAATCTTGTGGATGGTGTCTTGAGCCTCGTGGGTGGTTTGCTGGGCTAGAGTGCGTGTCGCAGCGTGATCAAATCAATCATTAAATCAAACGCTGGGTATGATATGATCCTGGCATTCATTCCTAGTATCTTTCAAATGCTGAAACTAACCTGAATGTTGATTCTGCTGTACATACATCTATGCCTGTACCTAATTGAGTGCAGTAATTCCAAATCAATCATTAAATCAAACGCTGGGTATGATATGATCCTGGCATTCATTCCTAGTATCTTTCAAATGCTGAAACGAACCTGAATGTTGATTCTGCTGTACATACATCTATACCTGTACCTGTACCTAATTGATTGTAGTAATTCCAAATATGTATAGGTGAAGTGAGCTCTGAAAACCTGAGCTTTCTCTTGTTCGTGAACGTGTAACGTGAATGAAATAGTGTACACTCTTGTACCATGCTGATGGTACAATCTGTTCCCAATACCAGCTGTACCAGTGCAGAGCGGAGAACTGTACACCAGCACAGAACTGCGCACACGCAAACACAGCAATGGGCAGCCACAATCACAATGTCACCGACACCCATCATCAGCACCTCAATCAGCACCTCAGCACTTACTGACTGATGGTCAAGTGCAGTCGCAAACATGAAAGGAATGGAAGTATTGGTCATGTATCAGTGCTGAGCAAAGCAACTATGAGAGTGTGCATGCAAACCACAGTTTTGAATGTGCACATAGTACACTGCACGCATTGCCATGAAGGTAAAGGTTTGGGTTAGAAGGTTGAGCATACGATGAGCATACGATAGCCGCGCCCCAGTGCAGGCAAGCGAGCCACTGCAAACCCCGTCTGAAGGAGACTGTTTGGCGCTTGGCCATCAATTGCATCCCTGGCTCACGCGTTCGGCCGTGGACTTGTCCGTGCTCAGCCTCAGTCCAGCAACAACATGCCGGCAGCCAGCACTCTTTCTGGTCGTGTCCGGTAGCAGTGGCCGTCAGGGACCAGCTT
>QAXH01006614.1:0-25568 GCA_004335635.1 Chloromonas sp. AAM2 | reverse complement strand
ATATATATATATATATGTATTTACACCAGGGAAGCCGTCAGAGGACACGGAACGGGATGGGCACCTCCCTGGCCTACCCTGAGCAAGAAAGCAAAACGAAAGCAGGGAACAAAGCAGGCAAGGCAGGCCAACCCAAAGCACAACAGGACAGAGCCGCCTAAGTCAAGGCCAAAGATGCTGGGTTTGATATGATCCTGGCACTCATTCCTAGTATCTTTCAAATGTTGAAACGTCTCTGAATGGTGATTCTGCTGTATATACATCTATACAATCATTGAATGCCTTACTTTACTTAAGTTTTTCCAGATGTGTGTTAGACAGGTGACGTTAGCTCTGAAAATTTGAGCTTCCTCTACTTCTGATCTATTGTCTGTTCTTTTATTCTTCTGCGGTACACTTGCTGTTGTTTCTAATGTCAAGTGTTACGATCGATGGTAAAGTACAATTGCACTGTTTTCTTCCTTTGTCCCATTCAATGCTCTCAATCGATCAATGTAACGTGGATGGAAATGTGTCTATGTGTCTATCTGATGTGATGTTGACAAGACATTGCGTACGTAATCCCAACTGTACGGATCATACAGACACACACACAGACACATATGCGCACGCACACACACAACTGCACAGACACAGTCATGCAGCGTGACACACTTGACGAAACAATATAGCTATGAATATACACCTATCACCAGCATCTCATCCACACCGCAGTCAGGTTCCGTTGCAAATTTGAAGGCCACTGCGTTGGAAATATGTCAGTGCTAAGCAAGAGCGGTGCGAGCGTTTGCTTTGAAGAGCGTTTGTGGATCCATGTTCGGATAATATTTTGGCCCAAATTTGGATTATAATTTTGGTTCCCAATTAAGGGGGGGGGTTGGGGTCTAATTTGGCTAGGGCCCACACCAAAAGCATGCCATTTGACTTGAAACCGACCATGTGCCTGGAATGGACCGAGAAGGTGCCCCCCACTCTCAGAACTGCTGTACACGGCCCACTACACACATAGTTACGTGCACTCACACCACCGCTGCCAAGGTTTCTGCCCAGGCCTCTGTTCAGGCTGCTGACAAAAGAGGTCTGTTTGCGACCCATCATGGCATTTCATCACATGAGCAGGCAGCAAACGCTAGTCCAGCGCAAACGAGAGGCTGACCATCCAGTGTCCATGTGTGCTTGGAATCTGCAAACACTTCGCCAGCTGCTCACACAGGTTCCATGTACATGCATCCCCAGCGCAGTTTAATAGCCTAACACTGATTTACGTGAACATGCTACATCACCATCCCCAAGTTGCCATGTCCTTTCACCTGGGCTTGAAAAAATTGTACGCTGTTGGTCAATCCGTGCAATGTACTGGCACGGACACTTATCATGCGCCTTGTTTTGTTCCACATGTAGTGGAGTCCAGATTGAAGGTGACTGTAATTAGACATAAGCGTAGAATCGTTACACTGTTAGTCAAGTGATTGCCGAGTTGCCGACTGTTGAATAATCTTTAATGCCCGGCAGTCCATCATCAACAGTCCAGGCCCACGCAATCAAATACAGCATCTGAAATTGTGTAAGCTCACTTTGCCTGCACCGCATGAAATACCACTGTTCGAACGGTGAGTCGGCTCAGTCACTCAAGTCTTGATAGTCATGCAGTCCTTGCCTCCTCTTAACGAGTGCCAGCAACACAGGAAACACACGACAAGACAGTACAAATACAAAACACCAGCTGAGCTTTGGGCAGTATCAGGACACAGACGCAGATTCCAGTGGTGTAGTGCTGTTGATGTGCCTCTACAACAATCTGGAGGCATACCACAGCACAGCCCATCTTGATTTGTACAAAGCTACCAAACAGAAGCTGCAGATCAACAACAAGAGCAGTGAACAAATAGCCCCATCACTATGCAGCTTCCCTCATAACAATTAGGTTTGCACAAACAGACATATACTGACATAGTTCAAACTGCACAGTTCACAGCAAACAAGAGCCAGAACGAAATGTGCACCACACAGTCGGCCACTGTCTCCACAATACTGCTAGACAATGGTCCTTGCTGACACTTAGGTGCCATTCAACGGGCCTTTCTGCATGGCGACACTCTCATGTGCTGCGGACTCCTGCCGTTAGAACAAGTCTTTCTGAGGCCCTGTGGCACACTGTCCCCTGGCACACCAGCGTCTGCAATCGCACCCTTGAGCACTGTGCCTGGATTCGGAGATTGTGGCCACAGTAGAGCAAAAAGGGAATGCTGCTCTCCTTGCTCGCACCGCGTGAGAGTGCAAGCCCATGTTTTGAGCGAATAATCAGCTGGTAAGTAAGGCCGAACAGAACACTGACGGAATGCTACAATTGCTTTCACCGCCGCAACACAGAAAATCGCATCTACCGCCTGAGCAGCCCAACACCTGTGATACGATGAGCAGATAACCACCAACCGCTGGCGCTGTGTACGCACAAGTCAGCTGCGACGTTGATCAGGCACACCGTTCCTGTCTGACATCTGTGGCGCATTCTCCTCACATGCCCACAAAGAGTTTCCCTCACTGTTCCTTCTTAGCTGGAGGCTTCTCCCCTTCGCCTTCCTTGCTATCGCCGTCCTTAGAGCCCTGGCCCCTGGCCAGCTGCACTATCTTCATGAACCAGATCCACTGCATGCCACAGACCACGGCCATGAGCAGCAGCAGCAGGGCTGCCCATCCGCTGGGCAACACATCGAAGGCGCGAGTGAGTGAGGGGTACAGGATGCTGAATGGAGCTGCTGCCACGCGGCAGACGAAGAACACCAGCGCAAAGGAGTTGAACAGGGCCCACTTGATGCCCTCCAGCTGCACAGCAGACATCGGAAGCAATGGGCTGACAAAGAAGACAAATAAGGGAGATGCTTGAGCATGGGCATAAGGGTGGCAAAACATAGTGCAGCTGCACGCACGTGAGAAACCAACATGGCAGGTGACCACCACTATGATGCAATGAGCACGTGTGCGATGCATGTGTCCATTTACAGCCCAGATGTACAGACATGCATCCACTGTCCTTGTGTGCACGCACACATGCCAGTGCATGCACAGCACGGGACCGGTCTCGTTCCCGCAAACAAAGGATCTAGAGATGCATCTTGCTCTGATGAGAAGGGCGATACGAATAGCTCCTATAGCTTAAGCCATAAGAGGACCTTCAGAGGCTTTAGTGCACCACTGATAGCCTGTCAGTGCCGCCTGCTGTACCTGAGGTATCCCAGCCGCATTGAGGCCCTTGGCGGCATGCAGGAGAGGGTTGCTGGTGTCGAAAAGAGCCTGCAAGCAACGGACAGGCCAACAGCACATGACAACAGATGAAAGTTCGCATCTGACACACGACTGACATGGGCAAGCTTCAGCTGGGTTTGGTTGCATGTACACAGCAAGCCTTGCAAATGTACATTGGATTGCACAGCCAGCCACAACTGTGTGTCTGTCTTGTGTCTGCGTCAGAACATGAGTGGCAGGAGAGGTAAAGCAACCTTGCATGCACACCCTCCAGCAAAATACTACCTGCACTGTTGCAATCTTATTCTTGCCCCCTTCGCACCTGCCACATGATACCATATCGGTTGAGGTTCAGGCAGTAGGCGGAGCTGATCAGGCCCATGGTGGCAAAATGATGGATCACCATGTCTTGCTTGATCTTGGGGCCAACGCCAAACAAAGCTCCGACCATTTCATGAAGATAGAACTGGAACATCAGAATCATGTACCTGAGCAGGCATTGAAGACAGACAGGGAGTCAGAACGGTGGCCAATCGTGCACGGTAGGCAACCTGTGAACTGTACTTAGACGTGCAGGTTTAGATGCACTAAATGCATGCAAGCTTCAAGGACACCAGGTGATCAGGTGATGCAGCTGATCTGATGGGCAGCTGCGTAGCTGAGGGGTAGTTTGAACGATAGGGTCCTTGCAGCTGAAGCTGGTCCGTCATGAAATCGTTCATGAAGTGACAAGAAAGCTCACAATTTTTGCAGAAGATGAACAGGGTGGTTTGGCCATCCTGTAAGGCAGGCATCTGTGCTCCATGGTTTACATCCGCCGTTGATGTTGAGAGTGACGTAGATGGCCAGCATTTCCGTCCCAATAGACCACAAGACGATGTAGCCATTGTCGAAGATGGTGCTTGCTTTCTCCCTGCCGCCCTTGACGCCTTCCATTCGCTTCCTCAGCCATTTTAATATAGTCAACTCCGACACATATCGCACGCAAAGGAGGATTGCCGCAATCCACGTCGTTTGAATGAAGTGGGTGTGGCTAACCAAGCCATCATCGTGAAGAAGTGCGGGGTAGTAATCAGAAGACGGCATTCTTGCCTGGTTCACTGATGATTACGCACGCGAACGCCAAATTGGCAGGCGAGTAGCTGGCAGGACCTGACATGCGTTTCCAAGCGTTACTGGGCCCAATTGACAGGAGCTTCGCCTGGATGAGTAATCCTAATAACCTCTTCCTTGGCTTGTCCTTACGGCGAACTTTACTTGCTCGTACTCGGACCTGCTTTGTTGCATCGACCTTGATCTTTGTTGCCCAAACCGGACCTGGATTCCACCTGAATCTCTGCATGCAAAGTCAACTGACCCTTTGTGGGACCAGTGTATGCTGGCCTTGAGCCAAGGAAGGGTCATGCTTGTCAAAGGCTGTGGCCAGGCGCTCCCTGGCTGGATGTTCCGTCGTGTGCCACGTTGTACCTCACCTGCAGATGATACAAACCCTCCGGGTATAAACTATTGCCTCGCAATCCGTGCACTTGCAACCTGCTCCAGACCTACTTCTGAGTGTGTGTTCATGCGCTTCAAGCACGACCATCGCGTAACATCAAGTGCAGTTCCAATTGTGGCACTGCAGCTGGGACTTGCCTTGCTGCAGTTATGAGCCCTCATCAGGACCACTCAAGCAGCTGGTCTAGTTGTGCAATTGCACGTTGCAACGGGTGGTGCCGCCTGCCAAGCAAGCGGCGGCGGTCACCGTCTGCAGCACTGGTATACCTGTAGTCTGAAAGCCACGTGCGCTGAGAGCGTGATCAAAATGGAACGCTGAGAGCACATGATCAAGATGGAACGCACACTGTGCAGAATGACGGTCCGACTTACAATCACGCTTGTCAGTCTATGCAAAATGGCCAGCACGTGCCTTCTGGCACGTGCTCCAAACAGTGTTGAAACATCAAAAATCAAGTAGTCAGTCGACTGGCAAAACAATTGCGTGCTCACGCTAGCACCATCCAACGCTCACACTCCAGACAGCCAACACTATCTCTCAAGGACCAAACATCCTGACACACACAACCTCAAGCCTGACGTCATCCTGATTTCCTGATTTCGGGCTCAGAAGTGGGTGGCAGCTGTCCACAAGGATCCCAGGCACTAAATGTTCACAGGAGAAAACATGCATGATCTGACCGTCGTATCATCAAATCACTGCCGAGACAATACCTGTCTGCTCAGCGCTATGTTCACGTGTGCAAGCTTGGCAACTGCCTTGACATGAGGTGTGCACTTTCCGCTCAGGGGCCAGTATGTTTAGGTTTCTCTGTTCCTCAAAGCTGAGGCCTTGTCTGGAACACCACCACGTTGAGCTGCTGTGATCCAGGCTCAGCAGGCACCAGGCCCCCTTCAATGTCCTGCGCTTCCTTGCCAAAGTTGTTCTCAATCACCATGCCCACACGCGCCAGCTGACGGCCGACCTGTGTGGCATGGACATGCATACATACGCTGCGTTGGTTGGCAGCATAGATGTGCGCAGTTGATCAGCAAAGTTGCTTCCTTGGCTCTTGCAACTAGGGCAACAGAGGACTGCTTGCAAAAATATATAGCGCCTGCTTGCTACCGGATTGATTTGGATATCGTTGGTAAGGGACGTTCGCCCCATGGTGGGTCATCTCCTTGGTATTTCTTTGCAGAACAGCGAACCAGCGGTCAAGTCCCTAAACCAACCTGGTCCGGACGAACACCAGTATCTCGTGCACAGCACAAACACGCGCAGGCCCCACCTGCTCCCTGTACTCGCTGTCTGTTGACAGCCTCTGCTTTGAGTAGTCCACTTCCACCTCCACCAGCCCGCCCTGGGGTGCCACTGTGGTGGTGCTGGTCGGCCCCTTGCCGCCTTGCGTCTCGTCAAAGGACGAATAGCGCAGAGACTGGACACAAACAACAGACAGGTGTAGTTTGTTGGAACTGCCGTGTTGTGCGGCTGCCATGCAGTGTTGTGTGCACACACAAAAAAACCAGAAGCCCAGCACGTGTGATAAACATCACAGGGTTGAGCACACAAGGCAGAAGAACTGCTGTCATGCAGGTTGTGTTTGCGTGCATGCACAGGCGCACACAACACCCCCAACAGCGATATGAAAAACAGTGACAGTCACCAAGCACGACAGGAGGGTTGAATACACGATGCAGAAGCGCTTCCTGCAAGATAGTGATGTCGATCAAGTCACTTGCCAGTCAGACCCGCCAATGTTCACATTCGTCTGTTTGCTTTCACCTGTCTGCTGCTGCCTGTTGATGCCGTTCCGCTGCCCCGCACCATCAACGCGTGTGAGAAGTTGGCGAAGGCAAGGGTGTCCACCTTGCTGGTGGATTTGTCCACCTCCAGACGCCAGGGGGTGCCGCGCACACCGCTGGCTAGCGTCTCACCCTGCATGGGCACACGCATGCATGCACACATGGTGTGTCATAGGCCATCATGCTGGCAGCTGAATTGCTTTGGCAAAGGATGAAACACACGTTGGTACATTGTGGGTGTGCCAGTGCTGCCTGCCAACAGGGCAACACAGGCCAAGCATAAGGCCGCCTGCCATGTCCTCAGAATGTACAGGCTCAAGGTCTGTTGTTGCGTGTGTTGCCATACACAATAGGAGTCCTGACAGCGCCTGAACCTTGGCTCGTGCGTGGCCTTCTGTCCACTTCATGCGCAATCAAGCCCACCTGTCCCGGCGCAAGCTCGGCCATGATGATGTTTGTGTTGGAGTCGCTGGGCCTAGCTGTGTGCAGCACGAATGACACCTCGGGCGCTACCAGCTCCTGAGGCAAACACATACGCAAAGCACAGGTTGGCTGGTGATGTTGACGGGGAAAACACCCAATACCCTGTGCACCACGCGCTGCACTTTGCAGTGAGCATTTTGTCTAGCGTCTGTCCGGACCCTGTTGGCCTTTGCAGACGGCATTGCTGGACCCGTGCATCGCCCAACAACGTGCAGCATACCCGAGACTTCCGTGGCAACAGTCTCCACCTTTCTGAGCGGCGATCATTTACCCTGTTGCACTCGACCCTGCGCCTCAGCTTAAACCTAGAACAAAAGCAAATGGCCCTTTCTTCTTTATTGGCCTTTCTTATTCACTCTCCGCATCATGACCTGATTCTTCCCATTTTTGCCTGCCCACTAGTGGACGTGCGTGCGATCCTTTGCATCCCACCATGAGCAGCACCGCCATGCACGCTGACAGCTGCCCCACGCCCGCCTGCCTCCTGCTCTGCACGGCCCGGCGGGTGTACAGGGACGCCCACACGTCGCACACGGCGGCGTTCAGCGCCTCGTGGTTGCCAGCGGGGATGCCGACCTGCGCAGGAACAGGAAACCCACAGCGTGAGACAAGACTTGAGCTACAAGCACACTGGGCCAGGTTGTCTGTTTGTGTGCCTTCAAATCTGCGGCTTCTGATGTTGTTGTTGTTGCTTACATGGCCCTCGGTCCGGGGAGGACTGCTCAGCAGGGGCAAGGGGGGAAGGAAAATAGGTAACCTTTGGGTCATCACCGCACTCTTAAGAAGTACATCACCGCATTCTTAAGAAGTACAATTCCCTAAGAAGTACAATTTCCTATTACAGACCCCTGTGCAGGGGTGTGGCAAACAGTAACTATGACTGGGGCCGGGGCCGAACACGAGGAACAGCGAAAGGAGCTGCACACCAACCCATAGACAACGGTAAAGCCGTGCACCAGTAAATCACACATGTCAACTGTCAACAGACAGAAACGCATGAAAGTCTGCGGCTGTGAACCACGGAACCAACATTGAGACAATTCTTTCAAAAGGACGCAGCTAGCCCCATAAAACATACAACACACCTGACTGCCGCGATCGCTTGCACATGTTCATGTCCCCACCTTGCTCTCGTAGAGTCCCGCTGCGCTCATACCCGCCAAATCCTCCACGTTGGCAGACGACCTCACGGCCAGCAGCGCACCGTTGCTGAAGGAAGAGGCAACCTGGGCAGAGGCACATGCCGGACGGGCTAGCGGACGACAAACCAAACAAGACCCTCAAAAAGACCCTCGAAGACCTGGGACTTTCACAGCTTGCGTACTGGTGGTGTCACTTTCAGGAGACGTACATGCCACATGATTGATATCCAATTGCCGTTGTAAACATTGGTTTTGTAAGTCACTCACACCAGCATGGTGCGCATTGGCACATGCCAACAGCCACTGCAAGATGTGGGGCGTCTTCTGCCCCGCCTCTCCCCGTAAACCCCGGTCCTGCGTTGCTCAAAATCCCCAAAGCAGCCCTTTGCCGCCCTGCCAATGTTAAGCTCTATTCTTCTGTGAACGTAACGTTGTTCCAACCTCACTTACACCAGATCTTCAAAATGCACGTCTGAGAATGCCAAGAGCCACTGCCAGGCGCAAGTTTCTGCCCTGCCTGTAAAACCCAAATTTCAAATCCTGCCCTGCCCCGAGAACCCAGGTAATGCGCTGCTCATGATCAACATGGAGCCCCCTTCCATGACCCTACCGCGTCCAGCAGCGGTCCTGGCAGGCGCGCCCTCCTGATGACACCAGCGATCTTCTCACATTCGGTGTCCAGTGCAGATCCTGTGAGGGAGGCGTCCTCGAGGGCAGACAGGCTAGCCTGCAACGCAACACGGCACACACTGAACCCAACCAACACAGCTGGATAGCGGGTGTCCGCCTGCTTTCAAAGCTGTACCTTTCCAGCCACATTGCCCAGGTGCGGTGCGGTGAAAGCACGTGTGCTCAATACCAGCTACCACAAATCGTGCCACATCCACCATTCCCCTTGAACCGGTACCTGTCAGTAACCTACCTGGTACTCCTTCATGCAGTCAGACTGCTCCAGCGCCAGTTCCATGCTTCCGAAGGGCAACACAGCGCCAGGGGGGCACACAAACAGGCTCTTGCCCGCTCCGCTCGCCAGGCGCTCAAGATCACCGCACTTGGCAGCCTGCGCAGATTGGTCAAGCCCTATGCATTGAGCAGCGCTGCACGGAAGGCGCACACGTCGAGACAAGCTAGGACATGGTCAGCATCCTCACCTACTGAACATGCCAGGTACCCGTGTGTGTGACTGCCATGTATCATCGCCTAGTTAACAGTCCATCACTCAACAAGCGCGGGTCGCAGGAGACGTCACAGAGTGGAAACACACAAGCAGCAAGCTGCCAGGGGCCTGCTCCCTGGCTTGTTAAGTGAGGATAGCCCAGCGCATCCTACCCCGGAATGGTGCCTACACATGGGCCTGACTCTGCTGTCAACGAGGACTTGGCCAGAGGCCTTAATTGAACTTAGATATCAGATGCCTCTAGTTACCAGCACATGCCCGTGCTCTGGTGCGATGGTCTCTGTCACAAGAGGGGAGGGACTTCAGCCCGTCCAACCTACAAGTGAAGGAGAGGTTGTTGACATAGCTCGTGCGTTTCTATCCCATGTCAGTCCGTACCTTGGATCCGCATGTGTCCACTGTTGCCTCCTCCAGGGGCGTCAGCAACAGCCTGTTGGCCTTCTGGGTGCTGGCCATGCCTGAAACACAGGATGGGAATTGAAACGGCTGTCTGGTTAGAGCATAACAGCAGCTCTGTGCTATCATTGTAATGAGATATGAGATGCTGCCAGGACCAACAAATCTACTGAACTGGTCATGCAGCATAGCTGGCCACACCACTGATCATCGTAGCGCAACAATTGCTGATTAGTCACTCTCCATGTCACGTGTAGTGTCGTTGTCTAACACACTCAACAAAAGGACCCTGCAACCAAGCTTGATGCAAACCTGCATCTCACACCCACTTTGTGAACCCGCCTGGCCCGCCCGGCCCGCATGCGCCTTTCCATTCCCGTTGCCATTGCTCGTCTTGGCCGCTGCCGCTGGTGCTGCTGCTGCTGCTCCGTTGCCGCCCTGGCTCTCAGTGAGCGCCACCGAGTCGGCGTTGACACTAAAACGCACGGTGCGGCCCACCAGAGGCTTGATCTTGGTGGCGACGTAATCAGGGTCGTCACATGTGGCAAAGGTACACTGCAGGATAGCATGGCAAGCCAACAAGCTGACTGGATACATTGAATTCCAACTGGCATGCACGGTTTTGTAGTACAGATACTTTGTGCTACAGGTTGTGGCCTCTTCTGAGTCGAGGAGCCACAGTATTACGCAGCAGGCCAGCACCACCTGTGCCCACTATCAATCCCAAACTGTCCATCATCCATTGGCCCCTTGCCCTCTTCACCGCCTCACCTGCTCCTGCCTTGCCCCCTTCACCGCCTCACCTGCTCCTGCCTTGCCCTGACTCCCAGGTGGCTCAGGTGTGGCAGCTCCTGGCACAGCACCACTCCCCTGAGCCTGGGGCCCAGGGACCCCACCTCCTCATCACCAGACGCCTGGCGCGCCAGGAGGATCTGAACAGAGGCCATGTACACACAGACACACGCTCGCTACATCAGATGGAAACAGGGACACGCTGTGACTTCAACCAATGTTGTGCGTACAGTTTTTTCAGACTGGATGGGCATTTGTCACTCCACCTGCATCAGCCACCTTGCGGATATTCAGTTATCCCTACTGGCCCCTACTGCGAGTCCACCACCAGGTACAAAGCAGCCTGGTAGACTGACTTCCAAAACAGGACTAAGCCACGTACTCGGTGTACTTGGCTCAAGCAGCCGAGCAGATGGCACACGTTCAAACAGTTGCATAAACACACAGTAACACACGCACTGGATGAGCGTCCCTTGTTCCTCACCACGTCATCGTTGTGTCCCTTGCATGCCTGCTCCATGGCCTCTGGGCTGATGCTGTCAACTGAAACCAACCGACCAACAGCGTCACCTGCATACACATAAAAAATAAAAAACACGGCAAGCATATAGCCAACTGAGGTTGGTGTGACCAATCCCATCAGCGCTCGCTATCCCATGCAACCTTTGCAGGCCCTCTCTGACCAGACCTCACAAAGACTAGAACCGCTTACCCACTCACTACAGTCCCTCAACCCATACCCCCATAAGAACTTGTCGTCGCTGACAACCCTCGTGCACTGCCCTTCCCCTGACCTGTGACAAGTCCGTCCCATGCGTCCATGTTGGCGACGGCCCTGAGGCCCTTGGACAGCAGCCCGGCAAGGCGCGACACCTGGAAGGCCACGCTCGCTCGCACCTCCGACTCTGGGCAGCAAGCGGCGGGTGGAGACACATGTGACATGCATTGCTTCGCCAGCAGAGCGCAAACTCACACAGCAAGGACGTGGGCATGACACATGACAAAAGCCCGCATGGCTGTTATCATTTGCCAACAAATAGCACAAACACACACACACACAGAGCGCTGCGACAGCCAACCTGTGTCTGTCTGGGTGTCTAGCCCCGTGGGAAGGAAATGCAGCGCATGCAGAGCATCATGGTGTCCTGGCGCAGTGGATACAGTGCACACGCTGGCCTGGAAAAGCCATGCTGTCCATTGCACTCTAAGACAGGACGGCGCGCTGGCCAAGCCATGCCTGATGCATGAGTAGATGCAATTCAGGTATGCCACGGTGCTCCGTGGGTTCTAGTCTCACCTCCAAAGATGGATGCCATGTGTTCCTCCACTCCCAGGGCATTGCCAAGGCGACGGGAGGGCTCGGCATAAATGGACATGACCACGTCAGAGTACTGCAGTGCAGCAAACACAAGTTCACAACGCATGCATGCCAAACACCACCAGTGCTGTCACTGGCACATAGCCAGGCTGCTTGCACCATCTCTCCAAACATGATCCCAAAGTGTTTGCTGCAAGAGTCACCCCGTAGACCCCGCCTGCTATGATAGGTATGTTGAAATGATGCTCCGGGCAAACGTAACATGACAGGCAGTGATGGTGATGATGGTCACACCTTTTCCCAGCCAGTGCCCCTGTGCTTGATGATGATTGAGCGATGCTTTGCAAATGCCATGTGATCAAAATGACGTGTCCCTGTACCTGTGATGCCAGCCTCTGCACCCTCTCCACACATGCCTTGCCCCTCAGGGCGCCCTCCTTCTGGGCGGTGGCGCCGCCCTTGGTGAAACCAGCCACCCAGGACTGCAGGTGGGAGAAACAAGAACAACAGGCGGCATGTGCTCCAAATCTGTCAATGCACGCATGAATAGTCATGATGCAGAATTCAATGCACATTCACAGCCAAATAATTTTTGCACGAGCAAGGAAGCCAAACCAATCGACTAAATGGGCACATGTTGCGTTGCCTTAGGCTGCGGTCACATGTAAATTTGGGCAGATAATTTGGGTTGAAACCTGGCAGATGCGGCCCACATCTGGACCCAAATTTGCCCGCGGTCACACTGTAATCAAAGTTTCAAGTCAAACGGACATGCTGTTGGTGTGGGCCCTACCCATATTATACGTGTGACCGCCTCCGTAGCTGACCATGTCCATCCTTCGGACAAGACCTCTGAACATTTGATGGCCGGTTGAGTTGGCCTCTGACTCATTTGCCCAGTTGGCCGTCCTTTAGACCAGTTGATTCTCTCTAGATCATTGGCAACACGAGCTCACCTCCACCTCGTTCTCCAGTACGAGCAGCTCCTTTGTGGCGTAGCCACTGAGCCCCAGCTGCCTGAGGCCCTGCACCAGCGCCCCCGCAGCGGCCCGCCATGCGCCTGTGGAGTTGGGGTTGGCCATCATGGCAGCACCCCCCTACACACAAGTAAACGTTGACAGACAGACAAGTGTTGATGTAGCCAGCACACGGTGACTGAACATGAGCCCTGACGCCATGCAGTAATGTCGACACACACAGTAGTCTTCATCAGCAAGGGCATCCCTGAGAGCTTTGAGAAAAGCATGGAACATGCCCGTGGTGATGAATTGCGGTATGCAGGTGATACTTCCGATGGCATGCATCATGGAGCATGTGACACCCCTGTGCTGCTAGGCATGAGCCACTCATCGCCCGCATTGATATGCATCATTTGCTGAGTTGGCATGGAACACCAGGTAGATTGTGGACCAGACCTCCTTATGCTGCTGGATTTCAACACCAAAAAATTGTGGACCACAGACCGCCAGTTCTAACGCCGCTGGGCGGCGGCTACTGCGCACCAGGCCAATCACTGCCAACTACTGCAAAGCAGGCCAACCACTGCCACCTCCTGTACACCAGGCTGGAGTGGCATGAATCCACTGTTCCCATCAGGCCGATGGGTTTGACCATGGCCCACCAGGCCCCACCATCACTTACAGAGTTCTCCAGCTGCCCGATGAGCCGCGCCAAC
The DNA here is from genome assembly GCA_004335635.1 of Chloromonas sp. AAM2. Lineage (NCBI taxonomy): Eukaryota > Viridiplantae > Chlorophyta > Chlorophyceae > Chlamydomonadales > Chlamydomonadaceae > Chloromonas > Chloromonas sp. AAM2. The sequence goes on along the minus strand of QAXH01006614.1, from coordinate 12,060 downwards.
AGTACGAAGATGTAGTCCTCAATGCGGATCTCAGCCAGGCGCCAACGCTGCGGCAACATGCACAACGCACAGCGTCAACGGTGAAACAGCATGACTGTGCAAGCTGCACAAACTGAGCTGCATGAGATCAAGGTGTATGAAATCAGGATCATCTGATTGCTGCCTGGGCGGCACATTCTCCAGCCTCAACAAGTCTGCAGCAATTGTAACATATGCAGCTGCAGGTGGTCATTTGTGCATGTGAATGTGTGTCGTTATCACACATGCATGAACTCGATGCATGCACAACACACATGCCGCCCACCTGTCGCATGGCGAGCACGTCATCGCCCACGTCGTTGCGCAGGCCTGCCGACAGACCACTGATGAAGAACCCACGCGCCTGCCAGTAATCAGAGCGGCACAACAATCATGGACAATGCAAGTTCTTACAGTGCATCTCTAGAGGTCAGGAAGTGCTACTGGAGCAGTCATGATGCCTGAGCCCCATTGCGTTCCCAGTATGCATGCTCAGTAGCGTGAAACAGTGCTCCTCATGTACAACAGGGCACACAACACGACTTGAACCCCATTGGAATGCAGTCAGTGACGTTTCCTAGATCCTTGGTTCACATCCGTGATCATGGCTGATCATACGGCAATGATGACAACTGTGCTATGATGACTGGCAAGCCGTACATGTCAATTCCGCACCTGTGTGCCCATGAAGAGAGCAGTCATGAGGTCGTCCATGTTGGGGTTTTCCTTCTGGCTGTCCAGCCTGGCCATGGCCTCCCTGAACTGGTTCACCACCGCCTTGTGCTGGTCCTCCAGGGAGCTGTGCGTCTGCTCTAGGAGCTCCACAAGACCTGCAGGGAAAACAGTTTGGGATAGGAACATGGTTCATTTGAGTCAAGATCAGGCAGAGTACAACAACACAGCAAAGATCAGATCAATCGAAATCAAACAGCAGCCTTGTCGACAATCGCTTGCGATCATGCCCATGCCCCTCCAAACAGCACTTGCTCACCGAGTCTCTTTCTGTCACTCCACAAGATTAGAGGGGCACCATCCAATGACGACACAACCCTCTGAACACAGTACATCCCCTTCCCCCCCTTTCCCCCTATTCCCAGAAGATTAGACACATTCACAGCATCAGCTTGAAAAGAACGTATTGGTGCATATGGCAAAATGCCAACCTCAGCCTGCACTAGCATCTTTGCCAACATCATGGCAACGTTTCCTTGGCCGACCAGAGTCATCGCCCTCACACCTGAGGCGTTGAAGAACTCCCTGAGCTCACGCGTGAATATCTTGAACTGCTCCACAAAGTCGCCCGAGTAGTTTGCCCCCGGAGCGGTGATGCGCTCCAACATGGCCTCCGTGGCAACAAGATCCTCAGGGCCTGCATATGATGGTGGTGGTGGTGATGAGAAGAACAGCAGCGAGCAGAGCAGGCTCCTTGTGTCTGTTTATTAAACCCATAAACATAATTTGCCATGCCTACACCAGATGTAAGGCAACGCGCAAGGCTACACCAATTGAGCATGGCCATGATGCCTTCTGGCCCCTGCGCTCCAAAGGAAACCCCGGCCAGTGGTCACGTACAGAGTGGTCACGCAAGTGGTCACGTACACACACCAGGTTGCACATGACCTACGTAAACTGTGTGTAGCGAGAGTCCTGGGCACGTGCCTCCATGGGTGACAAAGCCACTGCCCACCCTTCCCCAGCGCCAACCCACATCAGAACCATGCTCTTACCCGCACTGCGGTGGATCTTATTCTGCAGAGTGTGCTTGATCTCCTGCTTCAACTCCGAGGGAATGTCGTTACGGTGAGCAATGTCTCTGCGGACAGCGAATGGCCATTGCAATCATCAGAAGACCAGCTACACGTACCGCTGAGCAACGCCGGAACCGCGCCGCTGCTGTTCTCCATCTGTCCTAACAACTTCTGCCTGTGAACTGCATGCGCGCGTATGATCACTCAGCCACCAGCAAAATATTTTCTTTGTCATGAGTCATGTTGCCCTACATATTAAACCAGTGCCAGAAGCCCTGTGCCATCACCTAAAACTTAAAGTCAAACTCGTCTCTCACACGCACGAGCATGCATCCCTGCATCAGTCAAGTGCTGCCTGCTCACTCTACCTGATGCGTGTGAGCGGCACACTGGCCCTGAACTCCCCGGAGATGCTGGGCAGGCGGGTGGCCATGCGCCGTGCGGCCAGCATGCGCGCCTCTGCAGGCCAGTCTCCACCGTTGCCCATGGCCGCGTCGCCGATGGTCCACTCAAGCGACCTGGAGCAACGTGCAACATACACGATTGATCGTGGACACAGGAGACGACTGCTCCTTTGATCACATTGAGTGGTTGACTGCACATGCCAACACACGTACACGCACATGATCAGAGGACCAGGAACAGAGGAAGCACTGCAATCGCCTGGATGTCTGCCATTGGTCCAAAACATTGCATGTTTTGCAGCAACGTTTGAAAGGCAGCAGGGATGCAGAAAGTGAGGCGCAAATCTGACCGAGACAAGGAACAAATGGCCTGCAATTTCATGCGCCCACGCCCCGTGCACAGTCATCCATCATGCCATTCCAGCAGCCCACAGGTACTTCACTCAGTGCCCATGCGTGCAACCTCATTACCAACACCTGCCGATGCATGATCAGTTAGTGAGAACGTGCCTCTGACCTACTCAATACATTGCACAGTGCTGACTTACACAGCATGGGCAGTTGCTCAGGCGACGTGCCCTTGCCCTACCTGAACATCTGGAGTGCGGCATTGGCATGGTGGTTTGGCCTGTGGTGCCCCCCTGTCTCCACACAGCGGATGGCGCCCGTGTTGATCCATGTAGCGTACACATAGCAGGCGGCAAGCTCCTGTGAGTGAGGTAGCAGACAGACAGCTGGATGCGTTACCCTCCCAGCCTTGCATTCCAACACAGCAACACACACAGAATCTTGCAACTGCAAATCAGTAGTTTGACAGCCAGCAAATACTTAGCTGATCAAACTTTTCTGTTGTATCATGTCCCGCCCCAATACTCTGCAATATCTATCCGCCCAACTCTTGAGCAGAGTTGATGCATCAATCGTTAGGCCAACAGCAACTCGACAGCATGTGTCTATGCTGCGATGACCGCATGATTGCAGGCAGATCTCAATCCACATTGCATGAAGACCGCGCAAATGCCACGCAAATGCCAACAGCTCTCCCTCCCTCAAGAATTCATGCGCTCCTTCCAACCCGCATTTATTCAATTCTCTTTGGCCCCATACCCTGCAAATTTGATCATTGAGCGGTCAACAGCCGGAAATATGCTGCCATGACCGGGCAGTTGCAAGCAGCTCTCCATCATCCGTCCTCCACGTGACACAAACGATTTTGGACTCACCGCCATGTGCGGCCTCATCATCTCTGGCTTGTCCACCAGCAGGGACTTCATCAGACCCAGCTTGCCTAGCCAGCTGCACACACAATCACACACATTGCACATCAGGCATAAGCGCATGCCAACAGAAGCACCCATGCACCTGGACACAACCAACGCATGACATGAAACCAGCCCAAATGAGAAACTTTGTAAGGGACTGTACCACTTGGTGAGTGCCAGCTGTCAAGCCTGTGCCATGCACGCATGAACTGCACGGCACCCATAGAATTGTGTGATAGTGAATCACTTACTCGCTTTTCTTCTGGTCTCCCTGCACCAGCTCCAGCTCCACCCCCTGCAGCCCCTCCGTGCGCCAGGTGCCCTGGTGGCTGCCCTGGTCCAGGCGGCTGCGCACAAACTGGGGCCCGCCGCCCACCCAGGCACTCGTGCTGCATGGCGCACAAGAGCACAACACACACTGGGTAAGCGCTACTTTTCACAGAGCAAATGCATCAGCTGGCCCCAAGACCGACGTGAGACGTACGTCAGTACATGTGACGTAATACATGCACACCCTAGATTTCAACGGCCGCACCAACACCAATGTGCCAAACACGTGCCTTGCAGAAATTGCCAGCCCCTTATCTGGATTGGCATTGCCACCCCTTGTGCACAACCTACTCACGCGCGTGCATCCTCCTCCATTGAGCTAAGAGACGATGTGGCCAGGCCCCTCTGGTTCCCGTTTCCATTCCCGTTTCCATTTCTGTTTCTGGAGCTTGAAGGAGTCTTGGAGCCAGATGACCCATCCAGTGGCACTGCCTTGATTTTGGTGTTGCCAGTCTCATCCCAGTTGCATGAGATGTCAAGTCCAAAGTCTGGACCAAGGGCCTGCAATTGCAACAACGCAGGCATTAATGATCTTTCCGGAACAGCAGTGCAGCTCAAAGTGGTGTATTTGAGTTTGAATAGGTGTACTCTGGACGGCAGGCTCCAGTTCCAAAAACAGGGAATTCATATTGGGCCACCCGCACTTCCCCACGGACTGACTGTGTACGTTAGTAGGCTGAAGCTGCCAACTGTAGCAGGAGCCTGCCACTGGCGCTCACTTTGGTTTTTCCATCCTGTTGCTCACCTTGAAGGACCGGTCACCTCCCCCCTCCCACTCGCTGTTGCCATCCTCCTTGACGCGCACTGCCTGCATGGTCAAGCATGCACAATGCCGCACTCAATGTCGTACTGGCTTTGAGATCAGCACATCATTATTAATTCGTGGCCTCTTGGTTGTCGTTGATACACACAACATTCTCAGTTTATTGTACCAAAGCCCTCATGGCGGGCTCACCTTGAAGCACACATCTACGCCCACAGGCACTTGGAGGGTGGCCTGCCAGTTGTGCCCCTCGTTCCACTTCAGGCTTGGTCCTTGAGTTGGGTTCCACTCGCCAAGAAACGGTTGGTTGCCCACCAGATGGATTTTCTCACCCAGCTCCACCTGTCAGGATATTGCAAGTTTGAGAAACCCCTGGGGCGCAGGCCAGTCACCCACCGTACACTTTGAGCCGATGGCATGGGGCAAGCAGGTGACGACCCAGCGTGGTTCTGAGAAGACGGGAGCATGAAAGCACTCGTTCAACAAGAGCGGTTTTCACCCACCTTCTTCTTCACAGTCACTGTTACTGGCACCGTCTGTCCTGATGCCTGCGAGGTAAGTCATGGTGCTTAAATTGTAAGCGTCGTGTTGCTAAGCAACAGCAACAGCCGAGTTTTCCAGGGGCCGACAATTCCGACGAAACGCATGCATGCGCACCCGCACAACCAGGCCAGGCAAGCGTGCCTGCGTCCTAACGCGTGACGAACCATTGAACAGGCTGCGGCATCGGCCGCCGCGACCTTGAAGCTGCATCGCGATGCAAGTTTGCAACAAACTTGCTGATCTGGTTCAAATCTTGAGGTGAGGATGCTGCGGCAAGGCCAGTCAAAAGAAGATGCGTTGTGGGCACGTACTAACAACATCCAGGAGGAAGCGCAGAGTTCGCGAAGTCGTTTTGATTACGGTTGAAGATGGTTACCGGCACGTGATCTGATGAGCGTTATGCTGGATGCTGTCTTGTTTGTGCCAGGGGTAGTCTCTCTGGCATTGATGCATTTGTGGCTGTATGCATGGCCTGTGGCTGATGGCCAGGCACCAGCAGTGCAGGAGCATGGCCACGGACCCAAGATGAACTCATGACAGGCCTGCAATCACTCAGCTGCAGGCATGCGAGGCCCTCCAGATTTCCCGGTGGTGGTGAGTATCTTCATGAGTGGGCTAGCATAGCGAGCAGGTGCCAACACAGCTAGATGATGCTTGTCTGGGTGATGGGTGATAGATGATGCTTGACTGGGTGAATGCCAGTCAGCGACACTAAATACAGATCCCATTCATTGTCCGCCTTTAGTCACAAAGTGCCGCTGTAGAAGAGTGACATATTCCTGTCAGAAAAGGCCTGTCAAGTTTTCATGGCTTTCACTGACAGTGCCAACAATGGTGTCAGTGCCAACTGCGTGCATTGCATCAGCAAATGCAACTGTACTGGCAATTATTTCATACCTGGCCTTTCTGTAAATCACGTGACAGGTCAGGCCGCAGGGTGTGTGCATGCTGGCCGGCACGTGCCATTAAGCTGCCCATGTGGACCTGCAGCCCACCCACTGCAGAGCACAGCACAGCGGCATCATGTGTTCATGCCGCTACCCACCCAGGCTACCGTCAGGGCACGTGCATGGCTAGGTCGCACAGACGTTGAGACAGGAGAACATGCAGCATCCGGACCATTGCAGCGGCCGTCAGCGCCTCTGTACAACAGTCCCTATGCCACACCATCGCCTTTGCCAGAGCCAGCATCTGACACCCATGCTCCAGCTTACGATCTTCTCTTGGACAGCCATGCCGCAATGCCAGGCGGCCTTGACAACGGTGCTTTAAGCGAATCACTTGCTGATGGACCGCCTTCTTTAGTAGCTGACAGTGCATCCGTAACACACTTAGCAGCATCTTCATCTCACGATGGCAGGTATACTGAATTATTGCCATATGATGAGAGCTATCAACCCCACATCACAGCTGGCAGCTCAATGTCACCCACATCAGAACAGTCTTCGCCAACTCACAACACACCACAGATTGATGAGGTCAGCACTGAGGCAGCAGAGTCTGGCGCTGCACCTGATTCCTTACCTCAACCCACACAGCCCATGCATGAAGGTGTGACCATTCGTGTGACTCACCCAACGTGCATCAACACCAGCAGGGAGCGGCACTGGGCTCTCTTACAGGTTTGTGGCATGGGCATCAATAATCCATTCAATGACACATTACAGCTTGAAGGCAACATGATTGAGCGCTGGTGTCACTATTATTGCTTGCAAGGCACGTGAAACTGGCAGATGCTTGAATGCCTGCAGACATTTGAACAATTCAGCACACAACCGTGCACTGTTGATCAGACTAGACCAGGCCAGCGCAACTCATTCAAACTGATGGCTCAGTTTGCATGTGACTGCTGGGGCCATCCTGACCACTGCATGTGACTGCTGCTCCAGGAGCTTGTGCCGCGGGAGGAGTGGCAGAGGACAGCCATTGTCCTGGCGTGTCTGGAAAGCATCTACAGGTAGGACTGTCACAGCAGCAACCAGCCTGAGCTGTGATATGGCAGGCCTGGAATATCTGGGCATCCAATCTGCACGGCACTGACCCGGAAGCCAAGATGTGCAGGCTGTACAAGCCTTCTACAGGCAAAGAAAAAACTGTTATAAAAAGCCGAGAAGATGGCCTGTCACACGGCCTGCCGTATCATCGCAGTACCAGATTTTAATGCAAAGCTGGTTGAACCTCGGTGGAGGCGAAGATAGTACCATCAATGGTAGCAGCATTCAGCAGCACAGGCATGATGACCGCCAACTGTATGTGGTGTCCTGCCCCAGGGCTGAGTACCTTGCGTCGGGTCAGGCGGCGGTGGCTGCGTTGCAGGCGGCCAACGCGGCGTGTGTGCCCGCGGACAGCGATGACTCAGGCAAGACAGCAGAGCTCAGGAAGTTTCCAGTCTTTCCTCATCTTGCAATCAAGCTGTCATTAATGTCGTTGAATTGCATTGAATTGCATTGCCTTTGCCCTTCTTTCAGTAAAGCTCTCATTGAATTGCAAGCCAGTAGCTACCAAGGTATGACACAGGGTATGATAAATCTGCTCTGTGATAGAATTGTCTTGGAATTGTTCTGATAATATTGTATTGATCAGAAGTAGATAGAACAACAAGGGATTCCGTGGTAATGCCATGCTGGCTGCTGTAGGCCAGCGGTTGCGCCCCAGGCGCCGGAGCCCGAGTGCTGACAATGATCGCAGCCCCAGCCCCAGCCCCAGCCCTCACCCCAGAGGCAGCACTGGCACTCGTGATGGCAGTGCGTCTCAGAACGGAAAACCATTGGATGCGCCGCAGTCAGCCCATACCAGCCCTACCGCTGGCACAGGTGCAGAGCAGCAGACCACAGGTTTGCAGGGCTGGTCGATTGTCAAATTTTGGCCGGCAAGGTGACAGACTTTGTTTGTCCTCGTGGATTGCACCGGTGTGGGGTTGCCAGGGCGCCAGACCTGTGTGCATGTCCACATGAGGATGGGGAGAATGAGAAGAAGAGGGAGCAGGTAGTGATTATGTTTTACATCAGCAGTACTTCCAGCACCATCAACCTTGTAAAGGGTATCTTGTTTGCGGTATGGACCACTGATAGGAACATAGCTCAATAGAGCTTTGTCTTTGCATGGTCAAAATAGCAAGTGGGCCCCAGTGCAGTGAGCCAGACAACATTTGAAGCTGCCTCAAATTTGGTTGTAGTTGTGATTGCAGAGCCAAACTACACAGGCGAGCCACCTGTGGCAGCGGTGGCTGAGGCTGTTCATGTGGTCGCTGATGCTGCTGCAACCGCCCTGCTGTCCGCTGCTGCTGGGGCGCTGGAGGTAGAGAGGGATGGTCTGGAACCTCAGAATCAGCCGGGAACCTTAGAATTCAGGGGCACAGAATGAGTAGCTGTAGCAGAAACTACCGAACTACTCAATCGTACTATATATATATATATATATATACATATATATAGTACGAGTAGTAACGAAGAGTACGGTGCCAGCAGGTGGCGACAAGCTACTGCCGATGCTACTGCCAGCAGGTAGCGACAGGTAAAGTTAGCATGAGAAGTCTTGCATTGTTCTAAAAACCCACCTTAGCGCGAATGCAAGGTGCCCATCCCGTTGCAGGCGGGGCCGCAGCCGCTGCTGGAGCCTGAGCCGGAGACGCTGCAGGAGGCCGCTGCACGACTGGATGTGGAACTGGCAACACTTCTCACTCTCCTTGGTGTGTGTGGCGGGCTGGTATGCTTGGCAAGGGTGTCATGCAGCAATTTGCCATTAGATGCAAAAGTGGTGGTCAATGATATGAAGGATTTGATTCTACTGTGCAAGGACATCGCCGGTCTTGAAGCTCTGTTTGATGGAGCTTCTCATAGCTGCTTCTGCGTCTTTGACGCCGAACATACACCCAACACTAAAGATCATCCATGGCGACAACGGTTTGATCAGACTTGCCATCATGGTCCTTTCTTGCAGTGCATCGGTCACACTTCCAGCCTCTCACTCAGCGTGACGTGGAGGTGGCCAAGACGCTGAACCGGGACTACCTCTCGCAGCTGTTCATTGTGGGCGACCTGAGGCGCATGGACAAGGGACTGGTCAGGGCGGTGGCGGGGGCTAGCTGGGCAACGCTGCCTGGTAAGTGCCATGCCATGCACCACCTCAGCCATATACAGGCTGATGATTGGCAGCTTTTGCCAAGTGATTGTTTCTTGAGCACCTTTCATGTGCATACGAGTCTTGTCATGTGCATTGCGCGCATGGGCACAGATTCAATGTTCGCCACAGTGACCTGGGTTTGCATGCCGGTCAGGCATGCCTGTCGACTGATCACAACCGTCTGGCCCTTGAACACTCATCATATCAGGCACACCAGCTTCACTGCGCCATGGCCTTCAGGTTCCATGCCTCTCAGCTGGCAACCGGCAGCGGCCCGCAACATGCAAGCCAGCCCTGGGTCGTTTGAATGGTGTGATGGGCCGTTGCCCAGCACAACCAACGGCGCGGCCTCACGCCACGAGCCAAGCGGCCTCAGGAAAGTCCCAAGAGTGCCGTTTGAGGGTGACTTAGGGCTGGCTGGTGGTGACCTGCTGGCCCTTGAGAGCGAGAGCCTGCTGCTGCTCAAGCGGTGCTGGGGAGAGGAAAAGGCCACGGGGAGGCTGCTGCTGCAGAAGCTTGATTTCTTACAGGTGAAAACGTGTGGCTTTAAAATGCGGGTTTTATACGTCCAATGTTCTGTGTCGCATTCTCTGTGTCGCATAGTCGCTGCAATCATTGCAGTGCTTCTGTCTTGCTGCAGAATAACCTTGCCACCCGCACATTCAAACACGAGCTCAAGTGCAGATGTATCTTGCTCATGCTAGCACTGATGGCAACTGGTTGCAGACTCTGGCGGTGAGCGATGTGCTCGACAAGACCAGGTGGGTGCCTGCCAGTGTTTCTACATGTACCGGTCATTGGCATGGCTCATTGCAAGGCAACTCCTTGGCGAGCGAACGTATGCCTGATGGCTTATGTTCCCGTTCAAGTACCAGTGAGGAGTGGGAGTGAGCTGTCTGGATCGACAAGAAGAGTTTCGATGACCGAGTATTTCATTCCCCGGGTGTAGCTCAGACAGGCCAGATTCTTATTCAGGCGGTTGGGCCTTGGGTTGTGTTGGCTACATGTGCACCACACTAACAATTGGCAGCACATGTTGATGTTGTGCAGGGCTGCCCTTGTGTCGTTCAACTCAGCCCTGCGCACTCTCCTGTCGGGCATAGCAGAGGAAATGCGGACTGCCAACACAGGGTTGGGCACTGCACAGGGGCTGCGGGAGGAGGCGAGGCAGGCAGAGAAGGACACGCAGCAAGGGCAGCAGCAAGCACAAGAGCAAGAGCAGATGCAGCGGCGAACGCAGCAACTGCATGGGCTGGGACAACATCAAGGAGAGCAGGTTCAAGACTGGCAGGACCCTCAGCAGCAACAGCAGGGGCAGCGTCAACCCTCAGCCAACCAGGGACAAGTGGAGGGGCCGCTGGTGCAGTGCCAGCAGGGCCCTTGGGAGCAACAGGGGCAGCGGCAACCCCCTGAGTCTGATAGGCAGCAGCCGCACAGGGACCTGGGGTTGCACAGTGGCACACAACAGGCAGCAAAATCGGCGGACTCTTGGATGACGAGTGGGGCAGAGGGCACGGGGACGGAGAGCGAAAGGGATGAGCCTCCCGTGGGCCGCGGGTGGGCAGGATTTCTGGGCAGTGGGGCGGACTGGAGCCAGAGGCTTGCCGATGCCGGTGAGTTTGTCTTGGCTGCAATCCTGACTTGGGTGTGACCATTGCATCAGTCAAGGCAGGCATGGGCCCGGGTTGCATAATGCTGCACCTGGTCTTGCTTGCAGCTACATGCTTGTGACACGAAACCTGTAGTGTCCCGGTCGTCCTTTGCCTCTCGTGTCCCCCTGGGATAACTGACATTCCCTTATCCCCAGGTGTTGGGTGGGCGCGTTGGTTCAGTGAGCGGGGCGTGGGTCCGCGGCTGGATGTGCTGCCCATGGAGGTCATAGACAGGATAATGCCGGTGAGCACGTCGCACAGTGAAGTAGAGGCTTGCATACAAGTGTGCAGTACAGTGTAAATTGTATGAGCTTGTTTGTCGGGTACGAGCACGCCGGCATTGCGCCGACATTGCTCTGAACCGGATGTTGCGCGGCAGACTCGGCTAGGAGGCACGCGCATGCGATGTGTGGACCTGTGCAATGGATGGTGCTGCTGTGCACTTTGATTTGCATGGCAGCGCAACCTTCAGGCAGTCAGAAACGTTGTGTTCTTAGCCTCTGAAGTTTGTTGTTATCTCTGGCTCCTTTGGGCATAAAGTCAGGCGCACGCAGTGCAGTGTTCAGATGGCACCAGCCACCCGTTGCGTCCTTGCCAAATGCCCTTCCATTGGCCCTTGTCTGCCCAGGTCAGGGAATCGCCTCGCCTGCGACCCCTCAGGCTCAGGAAGGTTGCACTGAGGGAAATCATGGGTGAGTGGGGAGAACACACGTTACTGGGGTGTTGCGTGTTGCGTGCCGGTTGGGTCAGCAGTCCTTCTCTATCACTGTACACATCATTGCGTGCTGGTGTGAGAGTTGTTGCCCTCAATAACACGAGGGGAGAGGAATTCTGCTCACACGTGGGTTTCATCCTTGAACAACTGAATCGCCCAAGAAAATGCCATTGTTCACGTGCTAGAGGTTGCTCCCTGCCAGGTTGCACATGCATACATGTTTTGCAGGCAGTCAGCCTATGAGCGGTGGGCTAGGCAGTCTGCTGCGGCTGCTCTTGCAGCAAGTGAACCTGCAGGAACCCAGCCTCAGGGTGAGAGGGATATCGCAGCTCAAGGCTGGGGAACAGCATTGCGCTCATCAGCAAAGGCATTGAATCAGCGCTGGGTGCCAAATGATGCCGAATCGACAGGCGCTTAATTGGCACCTGGCACCAGCCAGCGGCATTCAGCCCTAACCCTAACTTGCCCTGCCTTACAACATGCATGTATGACCTTGTAGTCAT
>QAXH01006613.1:0-16901 GCA_004335635.1 Chloromonas sp. AAM2 | reverse complement strand
TGCCAGCACATTGCCGACCAACTCCAGAAACCAGGCCTGGTGCTGAGGTCTGTCACCCAACCCCTGCTGCCCCAACTGCACATATGCATCTAGGCCACCCTTTGCATGGGTGCCACGGGCGGCCTCATGCCGTGCATGCTCCAGAAGCAGGTGTAGGAATCCTGGCATGTCGGCGGCCATGTAAGGGCCACCGCCTAGCGTTCCTTCCTGCCACTGCTCTTGTGCGTGGGGCGGTGCAGCATCAAGCGTCCCTGGCAAGCCAAGTCGGGCAGGGACGGTAGCATGCATGTGCTGCTCTGCCATCAGGGGTGGGTGACCGTCTAGTGCTGCATGCTCGTCAAGAGATGTCTTTTGCTCTATAGCCATGTGCTCACCATGCACAATGTGCTCTGCATGAGCAACGTCCATGCGGAGTGCCATGTGCTTTTCATGCGCTTGATCGCCATGGGCCATGTCGTGCCTCAGCTGCAGGCTGTCATTCAACAAAGCCAGGTCCTGTTGTTGCAGGTCATAGCAGTATGACAGGTAGTCCAGGATGCGATCAGCTGGCTGTGAGTCGTCGTGTCGAAGGCGAGTGAGGGCCCAAAGCACATGCACTGCCTGGCGGCCGGTCAACAGCTGCAACCGGGACATGGCCTGAAAGCGCATGGAAGGGAGGAGAACACAGAGTTCAATCTTTTAGACAAGCATGTGACTACTGGCAGGATCAACTAGGTAACTGCTTTACCATTTTGTTTTGAGAACTGATCGGTCCCAAATTGTATTGCGCACTGTTCTACAGGTCATACTCGCAACCAAGGGCGGACGCACCTGTTCATTACGTGGTAGCAATCAAAGGCCACACTTGATACTAGCATGGCAGACGCACCTGTTTGGCCAGTGCCTGGCAAAGCTCAGGAGTACGCCATGTAGAATGCGACGCATGGGACCCCAGAATCCATGCCAACCGTGCCAACTGCTCTGGGCCAAGGCTGTGCGGCCGCAACCCACGCCTTGGCCAGCTGGCCGACGACTGCTGCTGTTCCCACACCAGTTGCTGCTGCTGCTGTTGCCAGGTTGGCGGGTCAACTGGCCTACGGCTACCAGCCATACGCAGCTGCTGGTGCTCCAATCCAACGGCTGGTGCTAGACCGGCAGCTGCTGCTGAGCCGCCTTGAATGTCAGCCCACAACCGGCGGGCATGACCTGCTGGCTTGACAGCATGCGGGCTGGTAGATGGGGTGGCAGCTGGTGCTGGTACGGTCTGGCTGGCAGTGGGCTTTGTCCATTTGTCCAACACACGTTCGCACAACTGGTGGCGCCTGTGCAAGCGAACAGCAGTGTACAGTGCGCATGAGAATGGGTGGGGACCAAAGGCAGCATGCAAAATCATGAATGCGTTATATATACATAGCAGATACCTAATTCTGGCTGACTGTTCGATGCATGTTGTTGTGGGACGGACAAACAACGTCAGTTCAGATAAAGGCGAGTGACTGTAGGCAACATCAGCTTGCAAACCATCTTTGACCCAAACAATCACGAGCCCGTTGTGAGCAGCAATGTCATGCGGATCACGTGCAGGGCTGGTCCTGGTAATTTCTGTGTCCGACACTTCATAGGGGTGCTCACGTCAGAACCAACTCCCAGCATACCGGCATTCAACCATACAGAAGGCAAGATGTATGATATAGACATGGGTTTGGTGCCGTGTAATGCGGCTAGCATGATGAACTGCTCCGGTCCTGTGAATTCGCAAGTTTTGTACAATTTAACCATACTCACAGTGGCTCTGAGGCTTGCTTGAGTTTGGCCAGGGCCCACGTGAGGTCGGTTTCCTGGGCCAGGCTGCCCACCTGCCCGCGGCCGGCCTGCAGCAGCAGCTGCTCCGCAACTGCACACAGCGGTGCAGCGGCACCGGCCAGACCAGCCAGGCAGCCTTTGGTTTCTGCCTGCCTTTGGCCCGTTATGTCTGCTTCTTTTGCCTCGCTCGTTCTTTGTTTTTCCTCAGGTTGGGCCAGGACGGTGCCCATGCCGTGTTTGGTCCTGTGATGGATTCTATGATGTGAACAGACAGACAAGCAGGCTGGCTGTTGTGTGTCGCGGACAGTACACTCTGCTTGTCGATTTGGTTCTATAGCCAGGGAGGCAATGACATTAGCAAGAGCATGATCTGCTGCAAAAGCCGTCCCGACTGCTGCTGGTGCCATGGCTGCTGCTGCCGCCGTGTTGTGAGCATCAACCAGCGATTGACTACTATTTAGTACATCTCTGTCCTGCCCTGTAGCTGCTGTTGTTACTGTTGCTAATGTTGGTGCTGCTGTTGCTGCTGTTACTGGTGCTTGTGTTGTTGGTGGTGCTGTTGTTGTTGGTGTTGTTGCTGCTGTACCGCTGGCACCTGCCAGACATGTATCGACATGATTGCCATGCACCACTGCATGGACAGCATCACGTGCCTTGACTGTCACATGGCCTCCATGTGCGAGCACCTGCACTAGCTCATGCGTTTCTACCAGCTGTGACAGCGCGCCCGAGACATGCTGAATCATGCTCCTCGATTGAGTTGAATGCACGCCTGACATTGTGTTTTGAATGCCTTGGGCAGCATAGCTGCATGCAGCAGCTATGAATGCTGCGTCCAGCAGAGGCGGTGAAATTCCTGCTGGTGCAGCACCTGCCTGGCTGCTGGCCGGCTGGCTGGCTGCAGCTGTCTGGTAGGCTGCTGGCTCACTGACAGTGGCGGCTTTGTGACTGTTACCTGCAGCAGCGTGGCTGGGACCTGGCTGGTTGGTGGCCTCATCGCTGGATGCCAGCTGGCTGTTGACAGCAGCAGCCGGGCTGGATGATGCCAGCTGGCTGGTGACAGCAGCGGCCTGACTGATCGCTGCCGGGAGAGGCAGATTCAGACCAGGCACCAGCTGGCGGGGAGCCCTGGGCCAAACCTGGCCTGGAGCCGGAAGCTCCTCTGCAGCATGCAATGCACAACGCTTTGCAAAAGTGCTAAGCGCTGAAAGTGCACAAAGAACGTCCATGTGCCCAACATGGGACAAGTGCTTGGTATGAGGCTGCATGTGTGCCTGAGGCAATGACATCTGTGCTAGCAAGGCCTGTTGCTGCTCTGGCAGCTGAGCATGTGACTGTTGGAACGACCGACGCTGCCGTTGTCTCGTCACTGGCTCAAGCTCTGATCTCTGCAGAGATACAGAACTGGCTAGATCGAACGCTGTTGGCTGAGGCTGCTGCTGCACAAGTTGTTGTTGTTGCTGTTTATGTTGTTGTACATGTTGTTGTGCATGTGCTGGGCGTAGAGTGGCCAGGCTGAGCTGCGCTGCAAGACAGCTCTGCACGTGCGTAAAGAAGGGCGTATGCAAGAAACCGTCCTGGGCGAACACGCCCGCCATGTGGATCAGCTGGGGCAGAGGAAACGGCTGCGTGGTGCCGACTGCTGTGCCGGTACTGGGTGCTGACGCTGGCTGTGCAGTGTTGCATGCTACAGTGCTGCTCAGTTCACCCGGATGCACCATGCCCTGCTGCTCCGCCTCAGATCCAGCCATTCCTCCAGCACCAGCCAGCAAGACAGCAGCTGATTCTGGGCCAGTCGGGCGGACTCCGTTGCGTGTACTGCCAGGCACAGCGGTATCAAAGCTCTGCATCAGCTGTGAACGCACAGTGTCCTGCTTCACGCTGGCACTTTTATCTTGGCCCCTGACGCCTCCAGGCTGGTCCCAAAAACTGTCACTGTCACCACATGTTCCTGACAACCCCTCTCCTGACATCCTGTCACCAATCTGCCCGGTGCCGCCTGGCACCTGTTGCGGCAAACCCAGCTGCTGTGCCGGCATAGCACCTGCTGCTGCAAGTGCCATTCCGCCACCCGAGCCACCACCACCATCACCACCACCACCACCACCCCTGCTGTCCGGCAGCTCCTGCACCAACGTACGCATCAGCAGTCCCCTCAACGGCTTGGAATGTCCATCATAGTGGCCCGCCGCGTCCAACACCGCTCTCCGCCCCTGCTTATGCGCCACCTCAACCGCCATCTGTTTTGTGATGTCACCTTCAAACTGTGATGTCGCCACCAGCGTTCGGCCCTGCAGTGCGGCTGTGGCTGCAGCAGCCATAGATGGGTCCGCTAGGTTGAGAAATGCGTAGCCCTTCCCGCCCACGTAATTGCGGGGTCGTAGGGTGCCGTCTGGAGCAGTGTACTGCTTGCTCGCTGCTCGGCGGTTGCAGGGCATGTAGAGGACGTCCCAGCGGCCTGCGAAAACCAGAAAGACCCAACGCCGTCAATACATCCACATGGAGCCCCTGTCACCGTGCCATGCGACCTCAAATTCAGCACCTATTGTTAAGGAAGCTACTGGCCCACCTAACACCATTGATTGATCGATCGTTCATGTGCAAAACGAAGCTTTGGGCAATCTGCTATGCATGATGAATACAAGTAAGATAACAGTCCAAGAAACACGCACAATCAGCTCAAGCCAAATCCAGTGTCGCTCTCCAGTGATGGCACCAGCAGCAGCAGTCGCAATGCACATCGTTTCGCCTTCACGCATCGCCTCTAATCTTGTAATGCATTCCTTTCACGCATCTCACCTTTGCACCCCGGCAAACCATCAATGATCTGCACCAGCTCCTCCAGAGGCAGGGTGGCAGGCAGATTGCGCAGCATCAGCGTGAACCCATCAGCATTGGTGGCGGTTGGCTGTGCTTTAAGATGTGCTGCATCATGTGAAGTATAGCCATTGGTTGCCTGTGCCTGAAGCTGTGCTGTACTGCTTGAAGGATGGCCATTGGCTTGCTGTGCCTGGGGATGAGCTGGACTACTTGAAGGATGGCCATTGGTTGGTTGTGCCTGAAGATGTGTTGAATTGCTTGCAGCATGGTCATTGGCTTGCTGTGCTTGAAAACATGCCGCGCTTGCATCAGCTGGTTGCAGTTCTCCTTGGGTTGTTGATGGTACTTGGGTCTGCTGACTGGTGCTGAACAGGGTGCTGTTTGAAGGTATGGAGCAGTCAAGGGCACCCTGACTATCCAGCTCTGTTTCTGATGATGCCATGGCTGTGCTTTGCGACTGAGTGGCAGAGACCTCACCCCTTTGAATCCCTAAGGGTGCATGGGCACCGACTGACATGGGCGCATGGGCACCGACTGGCATGGCCGAATGGAAAGCCGCAACTTCCTCTACCACCACCCTATGGCACACAGCCTTGTAGAAAGCAGTGCGGGATGAGACTGCGTGGTGTGCTGTCGCTGACACCAGGTCAGTCAGCAGCTGGGTTGGCACAGCCGCCAGCTGCTGGGTGACCATCCGCAGCAGGTGCTGGGCGGCAGCTGAAGAGAAGCTGCTGATAGGTACGGCTGCCAGAGCCAGCCGCGCCAGGTCGGCGGGTGGGTAGGTGGGGGCATGGGCTAGTAGGTGCAGTTCCACTGCCTGCATATAAATGCAAATATGAAATGCAAATAACGAGAAATGCGACTGAACACATACTCCATTATGGAGCCTTGCCAGAAAGGCAAGCCACATGGAAACGTCGTCTGCAATCAAACCAGGTGTTCTGATGGTTTCTTTAGCGCTCCTTATCCAACAATGTTTGCAGCTGCTTCTACACATTATCACAGGGCACTCGCAAAGCATCGCACATGGCTTCAAACGTGGCCTGCCACATGGATTTCAACATGAACCAACTGCATTTACCCGTAATTGCAGGCAACTGCTGATAAACGGGCAAGGCATCCCGTCACCCACCTGTTGTAACCGTAAAGCCGCTTCACTGGCCTCCAGAATCCCCTGCCCAGTGCAGCCTGGGCCACTGCCACTGCTGCCCTCTCCCTTTAAAAGCTGCAGTACCACGGCCGTGTCGATAACCCCGCTGCGGCTATTGCGCACCACTTGAGCATGGCACCTGTGTGTGTGATTAGCTGCGTCCGGTTAGGAGTGGTGTGTGACGATGACATGTGCTTCTGTTTGCAGGAAATTAAGGGATACCCTGGCACCTGCGTAGGAAGATATGCATGACTTCAGGTAATGCCGGAGGAAGGGGTGTGTTTCTAACGAGCACCTTGAGCTTGTCAACCGGGGTGTGCAGCTGGCAATGCGGCATTGCCTGTATACTAAGAGTCTTACGGATGTACAAAGACAGCAACAGCCTATGGTGCTGCAGCATTTGCTTTCCTGAATACCCTGTAACTTTTCGTGACCAATCCCTGAATGCTTCTGCTGCAATATGCGATTGTGCTGCACCTGCAGAAGACAAGTTCAGAAGCTGGAAACGAGGTGACTTCTCCATCAATGAGTCAGGTACTTTTGTATGCACGAGTAACGTGTCTCACCTGTGCGCTTGTTGCAGCTGCGAAACCACCTGTGCTGCCTCTGTTGGCGCTATGGGCCCCTCCATCAGGCAGGCCTGCAGGTCATGCAGCGCACCCTGGTAGCATGTGCTGCCGCCACCTGCGGAAAGGACAGTACGCCAACCACACTTGCAATTCGAGCTGCAATCAATCAATCCAATTGCCGTTCTCACAACTCTTTGCAATCCTAGTTCCAAACAGGCCAAGTTCTTGATGTGTGTAATGCACGACACCATGTGACACCTATCTTGCTGTTTCAGTTTTTGCAAACGCGTATCTGCTCCAGCTTGCCAACTTGCTACGGCTTTGATGAGTTTGCGTTTGCCATTGTGTCCGACAGACATTCCAAGCAAAATTCGTGTTGAGCCGGCATCACACTTTCACTCTCATACACAGTTTCAATGCAAGAAGGCATGCTGCCTGGTTCATACAGATCTAACGAACGCAAGCCTTGCACGGCCCTACCTGCAGCGAGCCCCACAGTCAGCCGATGGAGTACCCCCAGCACGCCAGTCTCCCGCCCGCTCCACAGCCTCACGCCCTTGACCCTCTCAGCCCTCCGCAGGATGTCAGTGAGCTCTGCATCCGTCTCGCTAGCGCTGCTGGGGCCGAACCCTGTCACACATGGCATCGGATTGTGTTCAGAAGGAGAGATGACACACGTTCACGAAATCTCTAAACGAAACCGTCGGGCAGGCAACCGGACGCATCCATTTCTCCACCGCAAGTGGTCGCAAGCGAAAACAGCTTTGAAATTGCACCATCTTCAACTTTTGTCAGGGATGTACCGCGAAAGAAGGTACTGTTTTTGGGCTTGAACCGCCCTACCTGCGTCCTGACCTTCCTCTGCTGCCCGTTGTTCCATGTGCTGCCGTCGCAGAGTCACCACAGACAGCGCATGACGAACCTGCATGCCGAAAATCATACATACCATGTCTCCGCGGAGGAACTACGGGAGATGTAACAGTGGAATAACTCTAAATAAATGCACACGTGATAGCACCTCTGACACTTCCTTCTAGCGAGATGATCAACGTGTGCACTGTCCGTGCTAGCACATGCGGTGGTAGTGTGTATCTGCGTGGGCGCGTGTCATGAATACGGCTTGACATGGGCTGTGTGTCATGAAGAGAGAGGTCGGAGCCAAACTCCAGGAACTGCCTGAGGTAAGTGACGTTATACATGATCTTGACGTGCATGCATGTGTGCATGCGTGTGTGCACGTGTGTGTATAGAGGATCTCACCTCACTCAACACATTCGCAGGGCTCACTGGGCGCATGCCCGCCAGTGCTCCGCCCTCGGCCCCACCCTTCCGCTGAAGCGACTGTAGGCTTGAGGCCGCTTTGACCAGGCGGTGTTCCAGGATCAGAATCTGATCCAGGCCCAGCCTAGTAACGTCCCTGGCGGCCCGGCTTGCCATGCTGGCATACAACGCCAGGCGGGCATGCATGCTCACTTCACGCACCCAGCTGCTGCTGTGGACACTCAGGGGTATCAACCTGAATGCTCTCAGTGAGAAGTCTGCGCTGTGGGCTGACCGGGCTGACCTATTGTCTGCCAGCACACCTGCAGGAGAGCACGTGGGCACAGTGGCAAAAGCAAACTTGAACATCAAATTTAAACAGATTCATCAGTTCAGTCCAGTCAATTCACGCCCTTCTCCAATATCACACTGAGTGGTCCATCATTAGGCCACGCAATTCGATCTTGCACACTGACTGGGCAAGAAACCGAATACAGCATGGTGAAACACACAATATGACCAACACACAGTATGGGACAGCGCAGCGATATGAGACAATAGAGGAGTACGGGACAATACAGTGCGCCCAACGCGTGGTACTGGACAACTTGGACAACACACAGCATGCCCATCTGCCATGCCACGTGACCAGCCACGTGGCCCCCTTCACTACTACATGAGTGCACTGTGTCAAGACTGTCGATGCACAGTATTAGTATCATTTTATAACGCACGGCAAGCAGCTCATCTGCCCTGTGTACCGGCCTTGTTACAGTAAGGTCCATCCATCCGCTGGTTTTACTATCCAACCACGCACAGTATCCAAACCACGGTATTGAACAATGCACAGCAAACAGCTCAATTGTAGCGCAGCTGGAGGCACACCGACAGATCCTGGGTTCAAACCCGAATGGAGGCAAGGGATGGACTTGCACACCACCAGACGCAACAGTTACTTCAACACCAAGTTGAAACAGTTTCCAACCATTCGTGGATCTGTACCCCTTGAGCAGGCACTTGCTCCGAAACCAAAAATAACAGCTCATCTGACCTGTGTACCTTCCATGTTACACTGCGACCCTGCACACACCTGCCAATGCCACAGCTGTGGCTCCTATCTGCGGTCCCACTTGCTCCACATCGGAAGCACCAGCCTCGAGGGTTTTCAGGATGTGTAGCACGTTGGTCTCAGTATTTTCCAGCGCGGCGTCAGTCAGCCTGACCTCCTGTGTACGCACCATGACATCACACTGCATGGCATTCGCATATTTGCCCAAAGCAGGTCGCCTACCTGGCTGCATCTGGAACAATTGCTTTGGGCGCATGGCCGGGCATCCACACAGTGGGATTGTTAGCAATAAGGATAGCATAAGCTGTACCAGACATACGACATTGCTTTCAACGACACAACTAATAAGTAGTGCAATCAGTAGTGCCTAATAACTAAGGCAATAAGTAGTGCCTTAGCAGTGAAATCAGGACACATAAGCTGCCAAATGACGCCCAGCGTGTGTATGCGTGTGTATGCAAGCTGATAGAGCTGCTCAAACTGAGGAATGCAGAGCGTTCCTTGTAAGGAACGTGCAGATGGACAACCCGTGGTTTTGCAGCCCACATACCTGATTGCCCACCTCCTTTAACAAACTTATGCCAGCCAGCTGTGCATGCTGTGATCCACTGTCGCCTTGCAGCTGCTGCATTACACGCTGCATGGCCCTGATAGCAGCAACTGAAACCAGCCCCCATGCAGGCGTGTCTGCTGCATCTAGCTGAGACAGTGCCCTTAAGCCCAAGGCCTGATTCAGCAGGAATTGGTGTGCAGTGTGACCTGTTGTGAGCCGCTTGGACAGTGGCTCGAGCAAATGTGCGTGTACTAGTTCCTGAACACGTGGTGTGAGAGCGTTGCACTTGGAGAGGGTGCCCAAAGCGAACAGTATTCGTGCTGCCTGGTCTTGATTTGCGTGACTGGACCATATTGGTGCTGCCAGTTCCAGTGCAGTGTGTAAAGCTGGGTCGATGCTGTGCTGCAAGGAGTCGTCGGAGCTGGTGTACTCGTCATGCTGTGCTTTTACTGCATCTGCCAGCTGTCGTATGTGTGTGTATAGCTGGTTGGAGTTGCCGCCGGACTGAAGCTGCGCCAAGGCAGCTTGCACGGTGCTCGCTGGTGCTGCTGAGTGTGGGACATGTGCATGAGCGCATGCTGATCCAGCATGAATGGCTCTGGTCTGAGTGCAGGGCCATGCGGCCTGCATGGCATGAAATGGGGAAGTTGAAGGCTGGAGAGCTGGTAGGGCCAATTTGTAGCATGTAGGAGAGTGAGCATACCTGAGAGTTGCTGCCATTGGTGGTAACGCCAGGATGGGACCTGCAAGCGCACGGAAAGGATGGTGCACCATTGGTACAGGCTGATGCATGGGCATGTAGACTAGTGACAGGGCAGGAGATGATCGTTGAAGATGCATGCAGTCCTAGCTCGCTTACCGTGTGCCATCTCTGCTGTGGTGGTCGCTGGATGTAATCTGAGCTGCCAGCGCCAAGGATGACGGCCCTGGGCCTGCGACATCTGCAAATCAACAGAACATGCTGTATCTGTCTCCATGTACCATGCAGAGTAAGGCAGGGCTGCCGGCCAGACTGTTTCAAATAGATGTAGGCTCCTCTCACCCAATGCCCCTTCCTGCATCCTTGCCACCACAGCCAGCAGCCTGCTGGCTGACCTCCTCATTCCATAACCTCAGCCGGCTGCCGCTCAACCTGATGAAAAGTGGGATCAGGCAATCGCAAACACTAACATGAATACCGTGTCGTTAGTTCCTTGCCAATCTATCGCGATCGGCGTACACGTTTCTGGCAGTTGAAAATCGCGAAAGCTTGCATCGGCAAACCCTACCTGTCTTCCGCGCCGCGAGGCATGAGCAGTCCCTGTATTGATTCAGCTAACAGATTGTGAACAGTACGGGTGTTCCAAGGCTGGTCGTCGTCTACCCATGTTTTGAACTCAAGGCCGCGGCGAGTCAGCATGAAGGCGACAGGCGGGCCGGAGAAGCTGCGATTCACAGTAGTATCGTTTTCTGGCGAGGATGCGGACTACCCCGTCAGCGAGCTTTTGTTCCACAGCCCTCAGACGCGGGGTTGGCAGACACCAAGGTGTGCACACAACACACTTGCATGGCCAACAAGAAGACTGGCAAACTACACCACCAGACCCTCTTGACCCTACGCCATTCGGTGCATGCGATAGCGTCACCTGTCAACACTGCAAGTGACATCAGCAGCACCACTCAGAGCACCACTCAGAGCAAATCAACAGTATGTTGCACAAGCACATATCGCACTGCCTTAGACATGGCGAGATGAAGTACAGTGCCTGCATGAACACCGGCTGCATCCATCCATCTCTGAATCTGTAGATTCTGCAAGTACCCTCAAGAGATTGTCATGAAGCTCGAACAGCCCTGCAAGATACAGCAGATCCAAGTCTTGTCTCATGAGTACAAGGTGGGCAAGCAGATGTGCTACCATCACAGGGCGTGGTAGTGGCATGGGGATGGTAGGAGAAGGCGTGGCAAGTGTATTGGGTGCAGCAGGAGATGGCGCACTCAGCGTGGTGCTGACACTTGATAGGCTGGACCCAATCAGTGCATGCTGCATGTAGAGCGGTACAATCAACACAGCGGAAGGCTCCACAGCCAGTATGCATCTCCCTGCTCTAGCATCGCTTGATGTAGCATGCAACACAACACAGCAAGCTTGGCAATCAAAGAGCAGCACAGCACTCGTCTCTAAAGCAGCTGGCGGCAGAGCCATGGTTTACACCCAGAGGATGGACTTGCACCAGCAGTCCCAACAGCGGCGACGTTGAAACAGTTTCAAGAGATTTGCACCACTTGTAGAGAACCGAGCACTCACAAGACTGACGCTTGTTCTAGGGGCGCACAGCACATGTCAAGGGCCCACAGCCAAGCAGTGAGCAGCTTCAGGCTCCAAATGCATGACACGAGTGCACCTCTGACCCTCAAGGGTTGCGGCTGACGTGCATGCACAACCTCGCCTGCCAGCCATGCAAGTGAGGTTTGGAGGGTCGACCCTGGGGCCAGCCATGCAACTTAGGATCGGAGGGTCGACCCTCCTGGGGCCAGCCATGCAAGTGAGGATCGGAGGGTCGACCCTGGGGCCAGCCATGCAAGTGAGGTTTGGAGGGTCGACCCTTGGGTCAGCCATGCAACTGAGGATCGGAGGGTCGACCCTTGGGCCAGCCATGCAACTGAGGATCGGAGGGTCGACCCCTGGGCCAGCCATGCAAGTGAGGATCGGAGGGTCGACCCCTGGGCCAGCCATGCAACTGAGGATCAGATTGGGCCAGCCATGCAACTTAGGATCGAGGGTCGACCCTTGGGCCAGCCATGCAACTTAGGATCGGAGGGTCGACCCTCCTGGGGCCAGCCATGCAACTGAGGATCGGAGGGTCGACCCTGGGGCCAGCCATGCAAGTGAGGATCGGAGGGTCGACCCTTGGGCCAGCCATGCAACTGAGGATCGGAGGGTCGACCCTTGGGCCAGCCATGCAACAGAGGATCGGAGGGTCGACCCTTGGGCAGCCATGCATCTGACGATCGGAGGGTCGACCCTCGGGCCAGCCATGCAACTGAGGATCGGAGGGTCGACCCATGGGCAGCCATGCAACTGACGATCGGAGGATTGGAGGGCTGCTCATGTGCATTCATCACTCTGCTCGAAAGGGCTCTTACATACATTTTCCGTCAAGCAGGTGGCCACCAAGGTTGAGGCGTATCATCCCAGATTACCGCCAGATTACCATCCAAAACTGAACTGAAATTTGGTTTTTGCAATGTGTTACATGTGACTGCACGCTGTCCCACAGGTAGCCACGAAGGTCGAGGTGTTTGTGGCCGTGCCTGGTCCTGGTGAGGACCTGACCCGCACGCCCTTCAAGCGGCTGGGCTACATGTCATTCGACAGCAACGAGCGCAGCAGCCACCAAGCCAGGGAGCTCAAGAGCGTGCATGTCAGCACACAGGTGACTATGGTTTTACATGCAAGTAGCCCCCCTGACGAAGCCTTTTGAGTTGGGGCGAGGGGGTTGGTTCATGGGTGACTTGATAACATTGCACAGGGAAGGCATACACTGGCAGTAAAGAAAGAGAATGATGACAGGGGTTGCTGGACTTTGCACCAGCAGTCCTTTGCAATGCAAGTTTGATTTTGTTGTACATGGAGCTTCAGCCATCTTCTGTTCGACTTGTCAGACGATGCAGATGCCAGAGGGACACTCACTCACTCATTCACTCACTCACAGGCGCTGTACGTGCGGCTGGTGGTGCACCGATGCCACGTCAACAAACTCAATATTTACAACCAGGTACAGGGGACGGCAGGCTGGAGGTGTGCGTACTGAGGGAGAGCCAGGCAGCACTTGTCTGTCGCATTGTGCATTGGAAACAACCCTGGAGCACGGGCTGAGGTTTAGCTGCCACATTGCTTGTATGGGGATGGTGGAGGACAGAAATGAACGTGCAAGGGCAGCGATGGAGGCGGTTGAGCGGAGGGTGGCAGACTGCTGCGGGTTGGGAAATGCCTAGCCTCATGTGATATCAGTCGGTGTTGTGGCCAAACATGGTTTGAGCGCCGTGGCAGGCAAATAGACTATACAACCACCTGCTAACATAGTGCTGCCTGCATGCCTTCGTGCCGCCTTCATGCACTTGTATCGTAAATTTTTTCTTGGGACAGCATTTGGGACAGTTGGGGCTTAGTCGTTGCCTGTCCCAGTGGTCAGCACTGTTTGGCTGTATTCTTACTCGACAAGTATTACACCGTCCTAACAGCAAATGTTACACTGTCCTAAGTCCTAATCCTAAGTTCTAAAAGTCCTAAAAGAAAGTCCTAATCCTAACTAACTAACTAATGCATCTGTAATTGACAAATGGCAAATGACACCAAGTTTCCAAACCCTGCCAAACCTCAAATATTACACCGTCCTAATTGGCAGTTCAGCTAGTTCATGCAGGCATTGGCTCACTTGCGGCCAGCACTCCATGTAGTCAATGTGGACATTGGATTGTCTTCCTGGCAGGTTGGCTTGATTGCGTTGGGCAGCCCATGCATATCCTTACTGGTCAGCACTGCCTGGGTCATTGTCGACATTGTTTCCTCGCAGGTTGGCTTAATCGCGTTGAACCTGATAGGCGAGCCCGTGCGGGGAGCTCCCATCCTGCCCCCGGGCGGATATCTGCAGCTGCACCCGCCCATCAGCAGGGATGTGCACTACTACAACCAGGTAGGGCATGGGGGCATGATACGCTGAATGGGGGCTGAATCTAGAGCACGGAGGGACATGAGTGGTCAGGAGTACTAAACCACGTCACTGAGAGGTCAAGCAGCAGGTGCTCACATGGATCATGCGTTTGTGCTGAGAGTTGTTCTGCGGCTGGCAACGCCCCTAATGGCTCGTGGCTGGCTTGGTCATGCAGATCCCTGGGTGTGAGGGTATGACCTACATATGGGACTTCAGAGGGTTTGAGACTGCCATCCGATAGCAAAAACATGCGGGAGTAATGGTGTGAAACCCACCACTGGCTGTTCGCAGGCTGCTGCTGATGTGGCGGACATCAACTTGGACATCCACGTGGACACTGTGACCGCTGCCAAGGTGTGGCCTGACACATCCCAGACACATGGTTGCACAAACACCCGCAGACGTCATCATTATCATTGTTACATAGCTTATCATGGTTCAAGCCCGCAGACATGAATGACTATAGTTATGTAATCATGAAGATACAATCAGATGCCCGCAGGCTCACAGCAAGAGAAGCTTTTCAGATGATCCCTGAATCCTCGACTCAACCAGTAGTATGCAGATGAGAACACAGCCCACTGAGTCCAGAGCTGCCCTGTGCATTTTCTTTGGTGCAAAAGCTGTGTTGTGCAATTACAGATTCGAGAGCTTGCCCGAGCCAAGGATGCCGCTGTGGCCAATGAGGACTACGATGAGGCTAAGAGACTCAAGGCGTCCATAGACAGGCTTAAGGTAGGGAGTGAGGCCTATGCACTCAAGCCCGGGTGGAGGCCAGGGGTGGCCTTGCTTCAATTGAACACAATAAATTTGTCAGCGTGCATGGCATGCAGGAGGTGGCAGAGAAACAAATGTATGAAGCATAGAGGTGGAGGCTCCGCCACGACCCAGTCACCCTCTGAACTGTTAACGGCCAGAAACCGACGGTTCTGGAGCAAATTGTGGCCCTTCCTTGCGCGTTCCTTGGCTGCTCACAATATCCCGGGGCTACAGCTCTCTACTGTCCTGGGAGCTGTCCTGGGAGGTTGAAGGCATGTTCACAATCTTTTGACGTCCAACCGAACTCAACAGTTGACGTCCAACCGAACTCAACTTGCTACTTGTGACGAGCACCTTGATATACAATGCACTCCCAAAGCTATAGCTACTAGCATATGCTCAGACGGAATACAAAGTGGGAGGCTGTTCGTGGGTTTGGCAGGCCCTGGCGCCAGCCTGGCAGGCCTGTCCAAGGCACCTTTGGCGATTGGACATCCAAACTAGTTTGCATTCCCCTGTAACCCCGCCAAATGAAAGATCTTCATGTGGGCTTTATAATGCCGCAAGTCTCAGGCGCAATGGCTGCGTAAGTGAAAAGTTACAGTCAAAAGTAAAACGGGCTTTTTCAGGCCATTTGTCGACCCACCCACCCCCTTTCTCAACCTGGTTATCTGGAGCCCCATTTTCAGTATATAAGCTCCTTGCAATGCATACAATCGATCCTTATATTCACTTCTCTGAAGTACTCTGGTCTCACAGTTTCTGCCAACTGCCGCCTCCTGTGGCATGGCATGTGCAGTTCTACCCGAAGCATCGCTTTTCACGTAACATGCTGGCAGGTGGACCTACGCGCTGCAGCTGAGACAAAATTGTTAGCAGTCGTGTTAACATGACGAGTCAGACGTGGTCTATGTTGCACACTGAACCCCCGGTCTCATGCATATGCGAGAATAAACTGAACATTAAGGCTGGTGTGGACGGAAATGGACTGGAACTTGGAACACTGGTGCAGGTTGTGGGTCAGAAGATTGCTCAGCTCGAGGCGCGCAAGAGGGCAGCGGTGGAGAAGGAAGACTATGACACGGCAAAACTCATCAAGGTAAAGGAGAGAGAGAGCAGAGAGGAAAGTCAAAATCAAGGAGTGAGGCGCAATTCTGGGTCAGCCCTGCCCTATTGTTTCCTGCTGCACACTCAGCATGTCAATGCCTGCAATTCCTTCAGCCAGCCATTCCACTATGTTGTGCTACTGCGCCAGACAGTCTGATGTTTGTGTTGTTAATGTGGTCTGGGAAGACAAAGAAGGAAAACTGCTTACACCCTGGGTCGCTGGCCATCACAAGTGTACGTGCGTCCCTACTGGTTCCCTCTTCAGGCTGACATGGACAAGTTGCGTTCAGCAGGCGACTCCGCCGCCATTTCCAGCGACACCTTCGCCCCGCGCCCCGCACGCAACGCCCACGACGTCATGACACGCGTCCTGAAGGGACAGCCGCAGGTGAACATGGAGGCCCAAGTCGCAGGAGATGCGATAACTAAATAATCAGCCAAGGAAATAGTCAGGTGGCAATACGGGCTGGCGGAAGCAGTCAGGTGGCAATACGGGCTGGCGGAAGCAGTCAGGTGGCAATACGGGCTGGTGAAAGCAGTCAGGCGGCGATGACAGAGAGGGGTAAGCGCGGAGGCTCAGCCGCAGGAACTGCGATCAAGGACAACTTAGAGGCTGATGGCAGGCAGGGTACCTGGGAATTTTGAATGTGGCGAACAAGGCATCTGCAGATAGTCAAAGCTCAAGCCAGAGGCTGTCAAACTTGGGAAGTAGTGTCAACGGCACTGGCCTTGTTGTCTGGACAATGCTTGCCTTGCTGTCTGGACAATGCTTGCCTTGCTGTCTGGACAATGCTTGCCTTGTTGTCTGGACAATGCGTGCCTTGTTGTCTGGACAATGCTTGCCTTGTTGTCTGGACAATGCTTGCCTTGCTGTCCGACTGCTTGCCTTGTTGTCTGACTGCTTGCCTTGTTGTCTGGACAATACTTGCCTTGTTGTCTGGACAATGCTGGCCTTGTTGTCTGGACAATGCTGGCCTTGTTGAATTGTTTGTTACATCCATGGAAGTGCATCATTTTGCACATGTTGTCTGACTGCTTGCCTAGTTGTCTGGACAATACTGGCCTTGTTGTCTGCACAATGCTGGCCTTGCTGTCTGGACAATGCTGGCCTTGCTGTCTGGACAATGCTGGCCTTGCT
>QAXH01006611.1:22883-43547 GCA_004335635.1 Chloromonas sp. AAM2 | reverse complement strand
GGGTGATGGGGCGGGCTGGGCAGGTGGGGCAGGCGGGACGATGGTGGGGCGGGAAGGCAGCGGCGCCGGGCCAGGCTCAACGCGGGGTTCTGGCAAGGGCACAGGCAGGGGCGGTGCGGGAGTGGGCGGCGGTGGGATGGTGTCTGGGAGCACTGTGGTGGGTGGTGGTAATTCAGGGGTCTCAGATGGTGCTATGGGTGGGGTAATGCTGTCGTCTGGAATGCCTTCCCCAGGACCAGGCGGTACAGCTGGAAGGGCAGACAAGCTAGGGGGTTGGGACATAGTCGTGGCTGGTGGCATGCTGGGAAAGCTGGGCAAAGATGGCATTGCTGGCATCTTTGGCAGCTGAGGGGCAGCTGGCCAGTCAGGCATTTGCGGCATTTTGCTGGCCACAGATGCCTTCCATTCCGTAACTTTGTCAGAGAACTGTGGAGGAAGTGGAGGCACGGAGTCCTTCCACTGCACCAGTCGGTCAGACAGCTCAGGCGACAGTTGGAAGTTGGGTAGATGTGGCAGTTGTGGCAGTTGAGGTAACGAGAATGCGCTTGTGTTGTCTGCTTCGGTACCTGGTGTTTGGGTTCCCTGTCGGCTGCGTAGCACTGCGGATTGGCTGCCAAAGCCACTGCTGGGAGGCACATCTGAGTTGGATGCCAGCGTAGGTGCAGCCAGGGATAAGGGATTGCGTTGCCATGGGGGGTGTGAGATGAAATCACGAGCGGCAACCAGTGGCTGGGGCAGTGGTGGCGGGGGTGGCAGATCAAGGGCGGCTACCTGCGGTATGGATAGGCAAGCAAGCACGTCATCACATCAAGCGCTGAAGCACTGCAATTCAATCATGCATGCAGGCATTCAACACCTACTGATGCACCACATCAAGCTCTGTACGGGTAGCCATGCAAGCACGTAGTGACAGCATGCTCTGGAGCAGTGCAGTATCGTTAGGCATGCAGGCATTCAACACCTATCCAGGCATCACGTCAAACTTTAAAGCACTACACTACCATTATGTATGCAGGCACCCATGACCATCACCATGACCGTTACACCCATGCTGGTCTTCCTTTCCTTTTGCCCACAGATCAGATGAAATGCTGGCTGGAGTGTGACAGCAACCAAGACTTGACACATCCATGTAAAACCATTCAGCCAAATGTGACAACAGCAAACTCCTGAAGAGCACCATGCTCTTTGTATTGAGCGCCCGTGCATGCTGAATTCCCTGGCGCCCAAATCGAATGTAACAATAATGAACCAAATGAATCAAATCACCACGTGCTCGCCTACCCACCTTAACCAGAGTCACGACTGCAGCCGCTGCACCCACTCCTAACAGAACCGAGGGCAGCAGCAGCACTCCAGCCAGGAAAAGGATCCCTGAGTGCAAGGCAGGTCAACGCAAGATATCTTTCAGACAATCAGGTATGCCAAAGCAGGTGACAATGGTCACGACCTACAGAAGCATGAAACAAGTCAAGTATGGAAAGGCCTGGCTGTCATACACCTCACATATCTGTTTTTATCATCATCTGGACGATCATTACCTAAAGGATGATCACATAGAGAATTAAACATTACCTGCGCTGGTGAGTGCTGGGTGTGTCTGTGCCCACAGCAGCGCCCCTGTGACGGTGGCACTGGTGGTGTCCGGGTGGGCAGCAGCCATGTACACTGCCAGCAGCGTGGCCACAGGCAGGGCTACGACCTTGACACCGCCCTGCATGCAGACAATCAATGCCCGGTGTGGTTGAATCAATGCCCATGGCCTACCGGGCCAGTCTATGCCATGCAAGGTTCATACCGTGCGTACGACCATGGCATTGATGTTTGTGCATGTTTCCTGCAATCCGCACTCATGTACGATCTGTCAGTGCTACGGCAGCGTGGAGAACAGAGATGACAGCAGCGCTGCAATGCGGCCAGTGCAGGTGCACGGCATGCTGCCTTGTTCAATGTGACATGGTTCCGCTTCGCACGTGTCACATGGTTCACGTCTCATACCACTGGTTTCCGTCTCACGTGTATCACATGCTGCAAACTGCACTGTGTGATGTGTTGAGCGCTGTGGCAGGCCGGTGCATGGACTCAAGACGTGAGCCCAACCCAATGTCTCACCCATACCAGAGCAGCGTCCCACCCAAACCTTAATCCCATAAACAATACGGCTCAGACCGACTGAACACCAATGGCCACTGACCTTGACTGCCCGTGGAATCAGTAATAGGGCGACTGCTGCTACGCTGGCTGCTAGGGCTGGGCTGGATAGCAGCAGGTCAAGGACGTCAGGTCTCGCCAACCACTGGGGGATTTGAGGCACGCCGCCTATGCTTGCAACGGCATCATCCACCTCAGCAGTGAGCGCAGCCGCTGCAACGGCCTGAGGAGATGCCATACAGAAAGCCAGCTGCATGGCCAAAGTTGGGACGATCAATGACAACTCCCCGGCAATTCTCGTGCTGTGTGGTAGTCGGCTGATGGTCGTCAGGTCCGTGACTCGCTCATCAATACTAGGAGGCTGCTGTCTCGGTATCGGTGTTGGTGACCCCTGGATAGAGTTGGATGACCTGGATTCTCGATGGCATTGGACGAGGATAACATGTCTGATGAGGCGCTGGCGGATCGGGCAAGGCCCCAATCTCACTGTAAACGGTCGATTTGCGAGGGTACAGTTTGGTGCCACGGTGGACGCCCGACATGATGTCGGCGTAAGTGCACCGGATTTCTGGGGCCCCATTGCGTGATGGATGATACGCGGCTTCTCAATGCACTGACGGGTGTGTCAAGTCTGCCAGGGGTCTACATCAAACGCCATCTTGGCGGTTACAAGCACGTTTCTGGCCGTTGGTACGCGTTCCGTGTACTAACTATGTCGAATGTCGGAATGTATTTATTTTCACATATCCTTCACGTTGAGGAAAAACAATCGATAATCGTAGTTCTGGTAGCGCTGACACTGCGTTTTTACCTGGCTCTTGACAACTACTCCAGAGCTTTCATTGCACAGCTTTGCTTGCGTGCAATACGCGTACTTACTCGCGCCTTGGGCAAAATGTACGTGTGTTGGGCAGGATGCGACCCAGAATTGTTTAGTCATTGAGCTATTTGCCCAACTTGAACCTCCAACACACTCAGTAGGATATGGATGAAGATGCTCTGGCTGCTGCTTTGGACGAAAACGAGGTAGGGACGCGAACCTCGCGTCGAGAGTTCTGATGTGATTAGCATCCCTGCTCACAAGATTATGCACCTGATGACGCTGTCGTGTTCATGGCACAGGTGCAGACGCCGGACATGATGCGCCCAGCCGGTCATGATGTGCACCGGTGAGAGTGCTTACCCTAGTCGGTCCCTGTGCACACACTCTTCGACTTCACCAGAACACCTGATGAGAACCAAACTGATGAGAACTGACGAGAACCAACCTAATGAAAACTGGCATGCATGAAAAGCTGTCGAGGACTGATGACGGTAGAGCTGTCAAATGTCAGGGCTGGTGCATGCCAATATGTTGTACCTTGCGTTCTCACAGGGCTGCTTGGGAGGGCGACATGAATACCTTGCGTACCCTCCTTGCAAAAACCATAATTCCAGAGACACTCAGCGCACTGGACCAACAGGGCAACACGGTGTGTGTAATGCAAGCGTTTTACTGATGTTTTGTTACATGTGTGAGCTCAGAAAGCCGAACCATCCTGGATACATGCACACACCACTCTCTGAACGAGCATGTATGCCGCTTTGCGTTTTGATGTGCTGGCTTAACAACTCTCAGTCATTGCCTTGCTGTATGCCCTCTCACATCTCTTTTGTTTCCTGAAAGGACACACGCACGTCCAGAAACTGACTCCTGTTGCCCCTGCAGGCCCTGCACGTGGCTGCCATGCGCGGTCACACCCAAGTGGTGGAGGCGCTGCTGGGGGCAGGCGTTCCGGCGGCTGTGCGCAGTGCAAGCGGCTGGCAGCCGGTGCACGAAGCAATTCAGGTGTGAGGCAACGAACACACATGTTGGTGGGGCCGCGCACCAAGCAGGTGAATCAAAGCACGATGAGAGCGCCAGACCACAGGACTTGATGCGTTCACAGGACAATTCCACTCGAGTCAGCAGACACTGGTCTCACCTGTGGTGAAGCATTACAACTTGAAGATGGGGCAGGCTCAGGTCAACCTTGGATTGCTGCATGGGCAATAAGCTACAGCACGGCTAAGCCTGATATTTCATCAGAGATCAACAATGTCAGTGTTTCATTGACACTGACGATACTAAAATCAGAGGTGTTGTTGATGCATGCTGCCATGTGCGACCTCACCTTGACACCTTGCCTGTCCTCAGTGTCGCCACAAGGCCCTGGCCCACCTGCTGGCCGTGGCTGAGCGCTCCCAGCTCAAGGCCAGGGCCAAAGAACGCAGGGCAGCCCTCATGGAGCAGCTAAGCAAGCTGCCTGACTTCTCCATGCAGCTAAAGTGAGGGAGAGGGAGGCAAGGGTTTCGTTCCATACTTCGCGTTCCAAAGCACACGTGTTGCACGTGTTTAGGAGACATGTTGCCCGACAAACGTTTGCAGCGGTATGAGTGTCCATGAGAGCACCGGATACCAGCCACCCTGGCCTTCAGCAGTGATGTTACAACGGAAAACGTGGTTGAGTTCAGTGACTACACAGCACTGCCACCTGGTTCAAATTGCAGGTGGGAACTATCCAGCAGTGTGCCTGGCCTGGGTATGGTGGTCAGGCGCTACGCACCACACGACACGTACACCATATGGAAGCAGGTGGGACAAGCACGTCTATCTGAAAGTAGGCAGGCAGACTAGCATCTGTGATCTCTCCAGCATACAATGCCTGCCTCATTGGATTGTTCGTGTATTTGATGCCAAACAAAGAGTGTGCTTAAACAGCTGCCTCAATGTCTTGGTGTTCTCGGGTTTGTAGTTTCGTGTGTTTGCGGCAAAATGAGCACTTACATGATTGCTCACATGCATGCCCATGGAGTGCGTTCCACATTGTGCAGGGTGCCAAGCTTCGTGTTGACGGAACTCTGATGGGCATCAACGATGAGGGAGGCCTAGGGGGCGGCTTGGGTGGGGGGGGCCTGCTGCCAGAATGGGAGAGGGGGCACTTCTCACTCATCTACACATGTGAGTGCACGTGGTCTGATGCATTCAGCAGAGCTTGTGCGATTAGAGGGGCCAATGCAAAGGTTCCAAATACTTAGGCACGGCCGTGGGAGAACAGGCTTGCAGGTGCGAGATAGGGTTGATTGCAAAGGCTCACAGTCGCAGGGGTGGGACGAGAGGTGGGGAGTAGATGGGCAGATGCACGATTCTCTTTCATGCGGTTTCAATAGTCGTGGGACATGCAGTGTCAAGGTGGGGCAGCAGGTTAAGCGGTGCAAACGCTACCGTAGGCATTCTTACGCAGCATATGTCCAGCCAACTCAGCACAGGCCGCACCTGCTCATTGTCATGTCACTTTGTGTTTGTTGTGCCACGTGCTATGCGTCATTTGACATGTAGCATGTAGCATGGGCCATGCTCCATGTGACCCTGTGCCACGCGTCGTGTGCCATGTAGCATGGGCCATGCTCCATGTGACCCTGCGCCACGCGTCGTGTGCCATGTAGCATGGGCCATGCTCCATGTGACCCTGCGCCACGCGTTGTGTGCCATGTAGCATGGGCCATGCTCCATGTGATCTTGCGCCACGCGTCGTGTGCCATGTAGCATGGGCCATGCTCCATGTGACCCTGCACCATGCGTCACATGCCATGTGCCATGTGCAGGCGTTGACGGAGTTGCCCGCGCTCACTTCATCAATCATACCAAGAAAGAGTGGATGGACCTCAAAGGTACGCACACTTAACAAGGCGTGAGACAACTGCTAGGTCTGGGGCTGCGTCAGCGTCTAATTTCTGTTTTGCTGCACTGGAAACAGTAATTCTGCGTGTGTTGTCGTGTACAACACTTCTGTCCATGCTTTATTTCAATGTATGCCCATTCAGTGGTCAGCCTGGGTCCGTGTTTGCATGCCTCATCGTTGTGATCTTCTGATGCTGAAACCTACAATGTCTGATGCTGCGGCCTGCGATGGTGGATGACTCAGCCTGCGATGTTCATTTTTCAGTCTGCATTGTTCCAGTCTGCGGCAACCCCCAGCTGCGCATCCCATGCCTCGTCACTATGCTCCACCACATGATCCCTGGTTCGCCCATGCAGCCATTCACAAGCGCATGGGGCCAGAGCAGCAAGCAACGCTGCAGTCCAAGGTCGACTGCATGCTCGCGTCAGTGGCGGCCTCACATGGGGTGGTGGACTCGCATGCAGTCAAGAATAAGGATTTCAGGTGAGCATAAAGCTCCACGTCTTGTGCCTCTTACCGTCAATCTATCCGTCCATCTGCCTATCTATTTGTCAGCGAGGCAAGTGTGTTCGCATGATGTCGGAGATGGCCAACGCAGGGGCTGGAGCACATAAGCAAGGCATTGTATTGCACGTGTGCGGGCTGGGAAGCCTTTTGTGAAGGCAAATGGCCTTTGAGCCGGACGGCCTTGGCGGAACGTCGAGGGAGGCAAGCAAAAAGCATGCTTATGAAATTCAGGGGCAAGCTCTGAGAGTGGATAGATTCCTAATTGTGAGGCCTTTCGTTGAGCCAGGTGGTCTGGACAGGACATTTGAGGTTTGTACTTTGCCATGCTGTGTCAACACTGCATGTGTACCTGCAGTGTGCCTGCAGCCATGCGTCTGGCATGGCACTGTCCCTATCACGATCAACCGATTCTCACTTATACTATCCTGTACTGACACAGTACGCTTTTGGCCCACTTTCAGATTTGATGCGTTGAAAGGGTGGCTTGGCCGACCCCTGGTGGAGGATGTGGACGGATGGAAGGCAAAGGTGCGCACTGGCTGGGCAGGGAGGGCCTGGCGCAGACAGCAAACCTAACCTGTTATCATGGCACCTGTTATCATGGCACCTGTTATCATGGCACCTGTTATCATGGCACCTGTTATCATGGCATGTGACATGGGTGTTGAGCAGTGCCTAGGCATTGTCCAGGGTTTGAAAGCAGAGACCCTCAGGTCTTCCTTATATCCTTTACCTGAATTCTTCAGCTGAATTCGTTACCTGAAGTTGATGGCATGCTCGCGTCATGAGTCAGGTGCGTGACTTCCTTATGCCGTTGCAACCATGTCACTTCATCTCGTACTGCATGTTTGCAGCATGTGACTGGCATGTGGTGCCTCTGACCGTTGCAGGTGTACGAGGCAAGCATGTCACTGGTCAAGCTCAAGCGCTTTAAACTGGTAAGCCTACCTACACTTCACTGTGCTGAGTTAGTGAGATAATTCAAATCAGGATGTAATGCCTCGGCCTGTGGCGTTCGACACCTCCAATCATTGAATATGCTCTGCTGACTCTCACTGCGCTGAGCACTGGAGTGTGAAGGGAGGAAAATGGATTGGTGAAACGTGCAGCTGGTGCTGGCTCCGGGTCACAAAACAGGGCTGCGAGGCCAAGTATCAAAGACCAACGATTACCCTACAATTGTACCACTATCCAAGGCACATGATGCGCTCAGGTGCCCTGTAATCAACCCTAGTACCTAAGCACAACCTAAGCACCTAGCACCTAGTACCTAAGCACAACCTAAGCACCTAGCACCTAGTACCTAAGCACAACCTAAGCACAGCTCAATGAAGTTCCTCAATCCTAGGCACAGCTCTTGAACTACCTTGGACCCCAACCAAAGCGCTGTGTGCACCGCGTTCTCTGTGCGCAGCCTTACAAGCTCCTGAACACTGCAATCCGAGCCAAAGCTCCTTTCTTTGTGCCCTGTGTTCTCTGTGCGCAGCCCTCGCCCCTGCCCCGCACTGCCTCATGGGAGGACTACCTGGCAGCCACCCTACCACCAGACATGGTGCTAGAGGTAGGCTGGGGATCTGCACACAAGTACAGTATATTGTAAAAGTTCGGTGCTCTATTTCACGGCAGCACATGGCGTAGGCTAGTATCTACCACCTGCCAGCATCTGCCGCCTACAGGCACATCTACAGGCCTCAACACCAGTGCTGTAGGGCGCCTAACAGTGCCTGCAGGCCCCAAGTCGAACCCTGTGCCATGTGTGCAGGTCCCCACCAACCCCCTGACGTCTGCAGTGTACTGTCAGGGACGCATGGAGGCAAAGGAAGCGGCCTATGCCTTCCAGGAGGCAGCAAGAAAGGAAGGACAGCGCATCACAGCAGCGGCCGCAGGCAACAACCCCTCGCCCAATGGCAAAAGCACTGAAATTGCCACACACAAAGGTACCCTGGAAACTTCCACCAGTGCTGTTACAGCCTGTGGTCTTCAGTCGACCAGAGAAAGCGCAGCAGTTGAGATAGAAAGTGACGCAGGTGCAGCTAGGCTGTCAGATGCAGGCTCCAACCAGGAAGGGGCTGAGCAGCAGCCAGATGGGCATAACGGAAGAAACGGAAAGACGTTGCACCTGAGCTGCAGCAGCGCTAGTGTCAACGATGCAAATGCACCTTTGCATGGAACAGGAGCTTCTTCCTCCCCCTCATGGAGGGTTCCTGTGGGCTCTAGTGGCATGACGATATCTGAAAGCAGTAGTAAGCAGGGAGTGGAAGCAGGCTTGCCTGCGGTAGCATGCCAAGGGTGCTTGGAGCCACACCATGCAGGTTCAGTCAACAGAGGCGAGGCAACGGATGGAAACGTGACGAGCCCAATGAGCAATCTCACGATTCGTTACTCGGGGGAAAGGGGACCCTGGGGCGATTCGCCTCATGCCACGGAGGCTGATAGTGTGGACAGCCAAGCGAGCCAGTATGGATCACACACACCGTTGCATGCGGATGCCAGCACAGTGCGGCACACTCCTGCTGGCAACGGCACGGGTGGGAAACGACCATCAGCGGAAGCAGGCCAGCTCACCGGTACGCACGGGATTGGCAGCAGTGGCGGGGCGGTGTCAGGGGCGGCGCAGCGGCGCACGTCTTTGCAGGGGACTGGCAACAATCCAGCAGCAGCAGGGGCAGGGATGGAGGAGAAGGAGGAGGGTGCTAGCGATGCGCCACCACATGTGCCAGTGTTCAAGCCGGCCAAACGCCTGACCGGCCGATGCTGGATGGCAGAGGTAAGATGTTTACCGAGCTGCTGCTTACAAACCTGTCAACCTGATTGCTTACAAACTTGTCAATCGACTATTCCATGCAAACACCCGACAGGCCGATGCTGGTTTGCTGAGGCGAGGAAGCGCGAGTGCTTCAACATGCAAGCGTGCCATTTTGATCATTCTTTGGCTGACCAAAGAACCAGGCAATCCGACCATTTGATTTGCCATGTGTGGGGTGAAAAGACCATGCGCATCACAAGCACCACTATGGAATCCAACTGCGACTGCTGCTTCATGCATCAGACCAGAGCATCTGGTTGTGACACTGCTGATCATGTGTTGTCATGTGTGTTTGCCGCAGGACTTTCCTCTGTCGCTGCATCAGTTACTGCCGTTACTGGAGGCCATCGGTGACGCTAACAAATATGTGGGCAAGGTAAGGCGGGACGCATGGGACGCTAAGCTATATATGGGCAAGCAAGTACGCAGGGTTGGTGATACATGTGGAGTTTTTGGATACGTTTTCAAGCAGCCCTCCAGTACCAGCTCAGTCGCAGCACAAATTTGAAAGGCACAAATTTGAAAGGCGGTCACAGGCATTGGCACAAGTGACTAGCTGAAGTCATTGATGCAGGATGTAGGTCGCTGGGTGCACTGAATGCTGTTGAGCGCTTGACGCCGTCTTAATCACCCTGATGGTCGACTATGCTGATGAGCACAAAGGATGGTCGTTGTCAAGCTGTGAAAAGCTGTGAAGGCTGAAAGCAGTTTATGACAACTGCAGGTTGCTCAACGTGTGATGAGTGTTGCCGACAATAACTTTTATAAGAGCGCAGTCAATGCAGTTGGAGGTAGAGCTCGATGCAAAAATGCCGGCCGCACCGTGTGATTGGAATGATTGAATTTCAACCAAACTGCTGACCAATGCCACGCAGGTTGCCAAGTTCATGTCGAAGTACGGTGACCGAGATGAATTCCCTGTCAAGGTGCGGATGATCACGTGAAAATGACCAAGTATTGATTTGGATAGTTGAGTGGCCTCAAGGGTTGATGTGCGCAACAGCAAGGCTAGGGTTGGACTGCAGGGTTTTAGAAGGTATGCCAGTGCGTTGGGAGGGCATTTCAGTGCTACAAGGACAGCAGGCTGAGATTGTCTGCGCTTGAGAACGTCCTGGGCTGAAGGCTCTGTTCTCCTTTGTATCTCTGCCTTTTCACAAACCTGCATCCTGCGGCAGCAATATGAATGCGTTATTGGTCTGGGGAGGCAGGCTGAATCACTTCCGCCCAGTTGGATCAGGCACCATTGAGTGGATTGAGAGCAGCTTGACTGCTGACATTGGTTCTTTGTTGCAGTCGGTTCATCAGTTGTAATCAGTTGGTTGGCTGTGAGCGCTTCATTGATCGTTCCCGCAGGTTTTGGTGCCCCTTCTCTTCACCCTCAACATGAACCTAGCTTTTAAGAGGTTCAAGCTGCTGCCATCTACACCCACCAGTGTCCTACCAGGCAGCCGCAGCACCGCGACACAGCCTGCCAACACGACAGCAGCCAGCGCTGCAGCCAGCGCTCCAGCCACAGCAGCTGCTGCTGGCGGCAGCAAGCCAGCACCCAAGAAGACTTTCTGGTCAAACTTGTTATCTGCCAGCCCCAGCGCGGCAGCACCAGCGCCGGCAGCAGTGGCAGAACCAGCAGCAGCACCAGGAGCGGCTGGACCGGCCAAGGCAGGTGCAGCTACCAGTGAGACAGTGGGAGTGGGCAGGCGCAGCCGTGGGCTTTGGGGTGGCGCCAGCAATGTGCAGCAGGCACCGGCCAGTGCGGCTGGAAGCAGCAAGGCCAGTTTGGCTGCACCAGCTGCCACGGTGGCAGGCCTGCCAGCTGACTTTTTTGACGTCCCTGAGGGTTACACTGAAACGGAGGGAGAGGCTGCAACGCAAAGGGCATTCTTTTAATAGTTTATAGTTTTTTTTGCCACGCGATTACAACCTATTCAATAGAAGCGAAAGGCTGGGCAAGCTCATGCTGCTGCAGACCGCTCATTTCAAAGTAGTGGGTGCAGCAAATACATCCTGGATTGTACGCTGTAGGATGTGTTGTACGATTGTAGTTGACAGTCTCATAATTGGACCGAGCAAACCAGAGATTATTTTGTTCTGACAACGACTTTGGGCATTGTGTTTTAGTGCAAACCAGGTAGTCTGAGCACTAGTGCATCAGGCTTGTGTTCATAGCTATTGAGCGTCTTAGTTGAACTCGTTAAGGCCAGTCACAAGTTGTAGCCACTCTACTTTTGCACACCTTGCATCGACATCTAACGGCCAAGCATGTGCATCCACTTCCAGGGCAGTGTGACAAAGCACAAGTCGCATCAACCTGATTGTTCATTCATTTCTCAGGTAGCCAGATACCAGCGTTAGGCAATGATTTGCTTCACGCGAAGGGAGGGAACCAAGCTTGTCCAGATAGCGTTTGCGTTTCACATCTGATTGATTGCACATGGGCTCAGCTCTTGACCTGGGAGGACTGGGCAACTTTGTAACAGTGGTTGGCTGAGGGTTGAGCACTCAGCTTCTGACCTGGTGGTGTCCTGATCAATGCCATCAGCAGACCAGTCTTCTGCGCTGGAAATTGTTCGAGTCGACTTTGCTATTGTTGACAAGGGTGCAGTGGTGAACAGTAGGTTACCGGCAATTTCCCTTCCCCCTTGCGCCCGCTGAGCAGTCCTTCTCGGACTGAAGGCCATGTAAACAATAACAACAACAAGTGCACTCAGAGGAAAACATGGAACACTTGGTGGCGACTTACATAACAATAGGACTACATTGCTGGCGGCAATGCAGACCTATTCACACAAACTGTCCCAGAACTGGCCAACTTTTTTTTTCCAACTGTGCAGTGTGATCAATATTATCCGTGACCAGTCCCCATGCAACACTTCGCAACCTGACCGCGGTCCTTCCCCACCTGGTTGGTCATACCTGATATGCAGGTGCATTGACAATTAATCATAATAATGTGGGGCTGAGGGCAACCCGTTGGTCTGAGGGCAGCCTTGCCGTAACCCGCTGGACATGGAGAAGTAATCAGAGGTGTGGCTATTTGCAACTACCTGAGCCCCAC
Organism: Chloromonas sp. AAM2; assembly: GCA_004335635.1. Classification (NCBI taxonomy): domain Eukaryota; kingdom Viridiplantae; phylum Chlorophyta; class Chlorophyceae; order Chlamydomonadales; family Chlamydomonadaceae; genus Chloromonas; species Chloromonas sp. AAM2. The sequence goes on along the minus strand of QAXH01006611.1, from coordinate 31,327 downwards.
ATCCACTGTGCAGGTCCTTTACTAGGCCCACCATGCTCCATGCAGCCGTGCTCAACTCACTTTTCACGATTAGTTGGAATGAAACGTCCGCGTTTTTTCACCTCGCACCTCAATGGCGACAGATGCTTCAGCCAATGGCTTCAGCCAATCCTACTAGGACCACCATGCCCGGCCCGCCCTGCCAGGCTTTGACATCGCTGTGCCCTTGAAATCAGGAGCCGCCTGGACGAGGAATTCCTCGCACAGGGGCGTAGTCCCCGCGAGGCAGGCATAAGCCTGGAGGCGAGCCATCATGAACCCACTCGTCACAGACCCTGGCATGCTCAATCCAGGCATGCCTCAAGTGCTTGCTCGCGGTGGAGGGACTCGGGGCACGGCCGAAGTGGCTTGTCCCAGATCAATGGTGCGAGAACTGAATATGATCAGTGTTTTTGACCTGCACAGGCGTTCAAGGCAATGGCTGTTGCAGCCACCACAATGCCTTGCCGATAGCAGACGCGTTCCCGTAACTAAACCTGCCAGCTGCAGCCTTAGCAGAACCATGACGCCTTTCATCATGCCACTGGTTTGCTGGTTGCAGGTTGGTCGCGTGATTGGCAAGAATGGCGAGACCATTAAGGCGCTCCAAACCTACACTGGCGCCCTCATTCAGATTGATCAGGTGCGGTCAGCACGCAACACAGCTCTGATCAGCCATTGTTGTGCCTAACAGCGGTGACCTCAAAGCTGGGCGTGTCGTCCGAGGGGCCAAGCGGGGGGGCGACAGGTAGACTGTGGGAGCCCTCACCAACGGGCCCTTGTCTGCTTTTTTGGGGCAAATTGTGCCCGAAGCATAGTGGACGATTGCTCGTCACAGCAGGAAGTACTCAATGGCTGTAGCGGCTTCAAGTTCAGCCCAACGCACGCAGCGTCTCTCGAACTGCTGTGCTGCCCTGTGCTGCCTTTGGATTGGTGTGCATTGCTGCCTTGTTATTGCAGAGCACGGATCCCACCCGCGTATCTATTAGCGGGACCTCGCACAGCTTGTCTCTGGCCATTAGCATGGTGACCGATATTTGCAAAGGAACGTTCAAGGGCTTTGCGCTGCTGCGTCAGCTCATTCAGCCACAGCGACCGCCAGCAGGGAGTAGTGCGTTCGGTTCAGTGGTGCAGCCGCGTCCGGTATACGCGCCAGGCTACGGCCTCATTCCACCCAGCCAGGTAAGGACTTTACCTGAGCGTGCATGCAGTGATTGCCCGAACATTTGTGAGCTGACGTATTTGATTGCTCTTACCGCAGTTGTATGGCGCAGAGGACCCAAACCTCACAGCAGGAGCGCCCCAAGTACTTGGTACAAGGCCAGTTACACTCCAGCTTCCTCCAGGATATCAGTACGTGCAGCAAGCAGGAGATCAGATTGTGGTGGTAAGTGCGTATCAGATGTGCATCAGGCAATCTCAGTGCAGTATGTGCAGTGTGGACCTTGGAATGGCCTCGAGCTCTACATGCCTGCATATGCCCCTGTTGTCTGCAGGGGCTGCCAGGCAATATGCCCACCCACACCCTGACGCAGCAGATGGATGGCACGACACTTCTCAGCTCAGTACCGATGCAGCAGATGCCCATGCAACAGATGCAGCAAGGTGCGCCAGAGAGACGAATATGTTCAAAACCGGCTACCCAGTAGAATGATTTGACGCAACAGGTTCACAAGGGCGCTTGCATTCATCAAGTCCACAAGGGCACTGGCACTGAGACGTAAAAAGGCTCTCAGCTCTCTTGTTCCTCTCCACGTGCACACTGCTCTGTGTTTGCACACTGTGCCACTGAGTAGTCGTCCATCTTCCTGCCTTGGCCTGCAGTTTACAGTTCTGTGCCTGGCGGTGGATACACAACGCAAGTAGCATATTATCCTCAAGAGTTCCAAACAGGAGGTGAGCCAGTGGTCAAGGAGTGGACCGATAACCCTCGAAGTGCTGCCCTGCTGCACCTGTGATGTTGTCATTCTTGCACCGAGTCTAACTGCGCTAAACCCATGCAATCAACGTTCACCATTGGTCATGAGGACCCAGGCCTTGAGGTGATTCACAGCATCTTAAATGCATGTCAAGAATCAAGGATAATGTGCGGAACTCTTCAACTCCCTTGCCTGCAGTCAACCCAGGCGAGCAGCTCATGTACCCGCAGCAGGACGGGACGCTGCTCAGTCTGCAGCCCACACAGCTTGGGGGCATGCATGCGCTGCAGGGAAGCAACACAGGGAAGGTGCTCGCTGGTTCTGGCTCCCATGTGGGCGGCAGCCAGGCTGTGCGGCAGACACGCCCAGCCATGCAGCCTGCGGGTCCTGCTCGCTGGTCGTCTGGCAGCGGATGGGTGGAGACCAAGGTAGAGCCAACCACCATGGGTCAGGTTGCTGTCAACGAGCTGCTAGGCAATCCATCCAACTCTGGCCAGGCACTGGGCAACCCACCAAACCTCGGCCCCATTGGCAGCTCGTCAGGCCAACCGTCAAGCAACAGCGGCCAGCAGCTTGTGCAGGTTATAGGGCCTGAGGGCAAAGTCAGCTACTACTTGCAGGGCGCCGATCACTAAGCAACTCCGGACTGGGCCAGTTGCCACGTTCACCGTGGCCAACCAGTCCATCAGACAAGGACGGAGCTGCGTTCTGCGCCTCCCTCTCCTTGATCCCATACTCCTACACTCACTGTGCAAGGCAGGGGGACAGCAACTGCCGGGGCAGGTTTGCTGCTTTCAGGCCAGCGGCTGATGCACCCTCTGTCAAAGCCACCTGTGATTTTCTTGGCAGTCAGCCTAGACAACGCCACCAGGGCACCGCTTGAACCCTGGAACGGCGGCAGAACCGGTTAATGCAAACGTATGCATTACATGGCACCCCTGGAGTTATACGTTTGGTCTCGCTGGAACCTGTGGATAACTCAACTCAGCCCAAAGGATAAACAACGGACCCACACACTGACTGACTATCATCAACCCAGAAGCGCCGCATGGCGCACGGCACATTGCACCAACGGTAATGCCAGTCTGCATGCTGCTCATGCTGCTACCTACTGAAAACTCTGGGCTCGAGGGCATAAGTCCTGCCTTCCCGGATTGGTGCATACTTAAGCACTGCCTCTGCAAGCTGTGCCCATGACCCGCATATGTGCTGCTCATTGTCGATGACGAGCTGTTTGCCGGCCATGGGCCCTGCACAGTGAGTGAGCTGGAAACTGATCTGGTATGGGTGGTATGGGCTATCACTTGTCATCACATGCCAGCGTTGACTGTGTTCAAGTCATCCCATATCTCTGTTGCTAGTGATTACTGGGTCAGTGATTGGAAAGCCACAGTCTAGCAGCAGTGTTGGGTTATGAACGCATACAATATGGGATGTTGCATGGAAACTGTGCTGGTTGCCCTGTCCAGCTGCATTGCAAAGCTGATCATGGCGTTTCATCGCTTTGTCTGGAGCCTTTTCACGTTGCTTCCGCCTAGTCAGTACGGGGCTTGCAGAGCTTGAAGAGCCGCATAACGGCCAGGGAACCCAGGTTTTCATAGGCCTGTGCGCCAGAGCCTTTTGTGCATGTCAACCTATTAGCCATCAATGTGGTCATGTGCATGCCCTTGGCTGGTTATGGAGCGTATGGTGCATTACATATTGGATGAAATCGGTGCAACTGCCACAGTGGACACTTGGTTGGTGCAGTGGTCAGGTTGCGGACAGGGAACAGGCATTGGGCGCATAACAAGGTGGCACCATCTGTATTTGGTGGCCGGCTCAGCAAGCCAGGGCATAAAACAACAGGAACCACGAGTATTCTGTTTCTGTGCGGTGAATGCTGTAGAGCTGATTATGATTCAGGACTGGCTTATTCCAAGTGGAAAATCCGGGCCGCTTTACCCCCACACGGCTTTGCGAGCTGCTGACACGTGCCTGCCATCCGCGTCAAGCAGCAGCCATGTTAAAATGTATGCAAACAAAGGTGGCATGCCTTGGATGTGGGTAAAAGGGCAATGCAAGGTTTTGTTTGCCTTCCCGAGTGTGATTGCAGAACTCCATCTCTGAGGCTTGCAACACAAGCAGTTCTGAGCTTTGTTTGGCAGCTTGCATAGAGCCTGGTGCTGGTGGTCTGGTTTGCTGCTGCTGTCTGGCAAAGGCCCAGCCAACCCTGAATTTTGCCAGGGCGTTACTGCTTGATGCATCATGATGACAACTGCTCTGTATGGGCATCACCAGCAGTAGTTGGCTTGGGACAGGTCGGGTCATACGGACTGCCAGACATGGTTTGATCTGTGCACAACACAACAGAAAATGTGTTGACGGCTCAGTAGCATTACAGAGTTCCGTTGCTACAGAGGCATTGCAGGATTTGCCTGTTTGCTGGCTCCGGCATTTCTGGGCTTGCGAGTGCAGTTCTGGGGCACATCTCGGGTATGATCTTGATGCAATCTACGGCTTTAACACAGTCTCGGGGTAGTACAAAACTGGAGGTTTGAAATCTTGGAGCCAAGCTTCGCTTGGCAAGGCCATCATCCCATGGTGCAGGACAAGTAGTGTGGCTGGTGGTGCTTTCACGGCCTGGACACTTGTCCTGCGGTGTTTCTGGCCACAGAACTGTGTGTTGTTTGTGACATCATGCGAGGTCTTCACATCGTCATGTCACATGTTGTTCAGCGGTCCTTGGGCCGCCCAGTGTCATGACAGAAAATTCCAACAAACAGGTGTTGCTTGTTATGAAATACGGAGGTGTTTGCGTCGCTACTAGGCTTGGTGGGCAAGTGATTCAGCTAATGATTGGATGTGACACTGTTGTGAGGCAATGGTTTTCAGGCCGGCCCATGGCTTTCATGGCTGAAGGTCCTGCTTGTGACTGTACGATTTGCGCATGGGCAGGTTTCAGGCAGCCGCACCGCACGCGCATGGAACACACCCGAGGGCAACCTCTTTTTTCACATCTTTCAGAATGGCTCTCTTTTCATAATATTAGGAGCTGTGGCTGTAGTGGTTTGCTCAGCCGCTGGCTTCAGTTGGGATCCCACTGCTGTGTGGACCTACGTCGCCACGTCCCATAAGGTCAATCTTGATGCAGCATGCACTTCTGCACACAAGGAGCAGACTGATGCGTAACAAGCATATGTGCATGGGATGCCGCAGATCGGCAGATGTTCAAGACATGGCATGGGCAATAGAAGTGGTCGCGTTGGGTTCCACGCAGCAAGTGGACGATAGTGCATCCGGTTGGTTATACAATGCCCACTGTGCTGGCCACACAGCTTAGTAGTCAAAGCAAAGTATGTTATGTTTGGGGGGCAAAACTGTGAGGCCGAGTCTGTTCATTCAAATTTGCGATCTTCCAAGCCTACGCAGTGGTTTACAACCGCAGCTGGTAGATGGCCCATGGCCACTCATGTGCACATGGCGTTAATGAATGCGCCTCCTCCTTGCAATTGCAGAATGTTCAGCTAGGCCTTCATAATCGCAGCAAAATGCTTTATCAATTGCTGCCATTCAGAACTTGAACTCGTCCTCGGTGTGCCTGTCTACATGCTTGACCCTTGTGGCAGGCTTCTTTTATGACCTTTCTGAAAGCGCTGCTATGGTGTCCTGGTCAACATGTTGACTCAACTATTCCGTGCTGAACCTGGTGCAGCTTTTCACCAAGATTTGCTGTGCATGATGGTGCGTGATCAGTGATCAACCTGTAACCAATTCTAGCGTTAGGGTTTCGGATGTGCGTGTCGCCAGTGGTGGGAGACGACCAGCACAACCACACACTGTTCACCAGGTGTGCAGATTAGCCCAGCATGATTTGTATAGACAGTAGAGGACCAGGACAAGGAATTAATAATAGTAATAATGACAAGGAATTAATTAGTGCCAAGGAATGTAAGCATCAGGAAGCACAGGCGGGCTTGATGCTCCCTGTCGAATTCACGTTCTTGCATGTTGAACTGCTGCATGCGCGCCAGATAATCTGCAGATAACAATCCTTCAGGTAGGAGATGGCTGCACCAGCGCCACACTGAGGGACCTGCCCATGAGGCAAACAGGCGTGATCAATGCAGCATGGGTGGAGTGGCTGATGGGCTATGGAAAACGGTGGAACGGTGGACCGATTCTGACAACGAGGCAGCCAAGCTGAAGCATGCGGTGAACAGTCAGTAGAAGCTGCAACGGGCAATAGATGATGAGAAAACTGAGTGTTGCGGACAAGGCCAGGGTAGCCGAACTGGCCCCCGCAGCTGTGATTGACATTGATTTAAATAAGAATTGTTGAGGGATGGACACTGACTCACTGCAGGCTTTGCCCTTGTGTTAGTCACTGATCTGTGCTTGTAACCACTGATGTGTCTTGGGTTAACCTTCATTACCCCATTTCTATCGCAACCTGTCATTCAGGCGCAGACGAATCAAAACCTCACCTGGCTTTTGCGTTCAGTACACCTGCAACCTCGTCATAGTGTCGTCAGAGTGAGAGTAACGCGTGTGACCTGTTAAATCCGTGGTAAAACATTTCACAAATCCGTGGTAAAACAGTTGACAGTGTGAGAGTTGCCATTGCACTAGCTCTGACACTGACCCTAACCCTGACAATCTTTCGAATCATGCCATTTATATGGCTAACGGGACGCTTTCGGAAGGTGTTCTGTGGGGTGATGGCCACAAGGGCTTCACCACCCCCTGCTGACAAGGTCAGTTTCCCCTTCACTAGGAGATATTTTTGCAATGCAAAGATAATTTGCGCAAGTAGTTGATATTTGCGTTGAATGTGCTACATGGTGTGCACTCCCTCCTTGTAACATGTCCTGTCTCCTGGTCAATCCCCATCATGGACTGCAGTTTGACTGCAGAAACTAATAGCAGACAGGAGAAGGAACACCAGCTACTGACAAACACTGACACTGTCAATATCAAACCATTATTTGCCTTGGATCGCGGCTATGCCACCACACCAATTCACACACAGAGAACTCTTTTTACTGTCAGCTGTTGTTGCTGAGCCTTGCTGCCTACGAAATTGATCAGACAGGAAGGATTCAAGGGTATCGAGCTTGGAGAGCTTGTACAATCCAGGGTAGAGCAGCATTGTTGTATATATATCTGATTACATCAGGAAAGCCGTCGCAAGGCACGGAATGGGCACTGAGTTCTGACCAGTGAGTTGGGAACGCATACAAACCTGAGCAAAATGACAGGGATCCGTACAGGGGCAAGGGAACAGGGGGCAAGCCCTTTTTGCACAGCCCTGCACAACCACCAACCATGACTAAAACCTAGACGCACAATGCATGCTTCTGGCAACTTCGCCATGTCATACTAACATAACTTTTGCAATGGCAACGAGAAGCACCACAAGCAGATTCGCAGCAAGTAGCCCCGCCCTGTCTAAGCCCTCTCCACCCATTGCGGTCAGTGCATGGCTTAAGGAGTGACCCATTGCGCAGTGCTCGCCACAAGACCTCAGCTCTGAGAGCCCTCCATACCATAGACTTGGCATCCCTCTTCCCATACATGTTTGATACCTGTGGTGCACACCATGACTTCCATGCAATTTCTTCCTCTTTCATGAGCGTTCACTGCTGCATGCCCAACAACACTGTCAATGCTGAAAAGCGCAAGGTGCAGTTTACTACAGCGCCTTTCCTGCTTACCCGTCAGCAGCCCTGTCTAGCCATACATGGGCTGACATGGTTGCGGCAAAAGCTGTGTTGTGTAATTGCGCAAGTAGTTGATATTTGCGTTGGACGTGCTACATGGTGTGCACTCCCTCCTTGTCTTGTAATGGCTTCCGTACAATGGCTGAACATCCTGTTTGAGGCATTGTTTGAGACGCTGTTTGAGGCATTTGTGCATCAGCACAGGCATGCACCTATCCGCAGCCGGCCTGAGATTCATGTAGGCTCAGAAGAGGCCAGCTACACCACGCTCATATCTTGTTAAACCCTTCACATACACAGTCGCATAGCAGCTGTCTGTTTGTGTTTTGCCGACATTTAGACAGCAGCATCACCGCCCTGCCCGGCCGCAGCCGGTGTTTTCAGTTCGCACAGAAGACTGTGAAGCTTCTCGACTAGTTCTGCGTTCTTGATTCTCACAGCCATGGTGGTAGATTTCACCGCTGTCTGTGCCCCCTGGGAAGCAGAAGGGCCCCCTTGAGATCCGCTTTCAGCAGCAGCAGAGCCAGCACTTGCTTGCCCTGGGTCTGCTGGCTTGGATGCATCTGCTGTGGCGCCAGCCTGCACAGCAAATGACAACGACTCACAGTAGTGACATGGCAATATTGTTGTTGTTGTTGTTGTTGTTGTTGTTGTTGTTGTCTTTTTACATCCGTGCCGATGCGCGCAATGCGCATAAGAGATGTGTCCCGCAACTCACGGACCAAAAAACTCAAAGTCAATCAATATGAGTCATAAAGCGAAAAGTCATAATAAAGCAGGAGCCTGGCAGTCAGTGGCAGAACAA